>LDMZ01032764.1:0-25018 GCA_001455285.1 Sphaeromyxa zaharoni | reverse complement strand
CATTCATCAATATTATTAAAGTCACGACAGTCATCAGGACGAAGAAACGACATTTGTGCTGACGCCACTATAACAATCAAGACACGCCCGCTACGACTCTACACTATGCTACACTACTCTGTTGCGTTCGCCTCTCTTCCTGGTTATTACATAGAATAAATATTATTTGGTATATGATACAAAAAAATAACTCTAAAATAGCGTGTTTCTATTTCGTTCCTACGACAGCCCTCTTTCTCCTCCGAGGTGGCCAAAACAATAAGGTACATGAAATGGATTTTTTTATAATATTTATTCATTAACGTTTTAATCGGTAATTGTAATACTGAAGTATTGATTAAAAGAACTTAATTGATGTTCAAATGTTTCCGAAAATAGCCTGGATGAGATGTACCAAAACTGGCGGATAGTAGCCTAATTTCAATATTGTTCTTATATTATACCCTGTTTTCTTTCTAATGATTGATAATTGGACCACCGGTGTAAAAGGTCATAGACTGAATATAAGCTCAACCCTTCAAACAAGAACTGGGAGAGCCACCAAATTTTCGTTATGGTCAACGTATCATAAGGTCATCTACCTCAAGCTTGTGACAGTTTCCACTGATTGTCAATCATAGTTTGCTATATTCTCCAATAGGGTTAAGTATCTCCAAAAGAACCACAGTTCACTTAATTACCAATAAATTATATTTTTTTAAAGCAAATTTGTGTGTATAAAACTCAAGTATAATTCAATTTACTCATTTAAAATCTTGACCCTGCATTTTGCGATGACTTATTGACGTTTTAATGTGTTTAGAAGATTAAAAAAAATTTTTAACTCTATATGTAGCAGATACGAAATGATCATTATTTGTTAAATTTATCGCTATATATTATGTCATTCCTGATGATTAATGAGATTGCTAGAATGAAATTAACATATATCTTAAGATAGCTTAACTATATTAAATTAGATATAATTTTTTCGGAATCTTTCCCTGGTGAATTTTTTGTCACTTTTCAATTTAGAATAATTGACATGCTGCTTTATCTATGAGCAATCATGCGGTAAAATGATACTTTGGTTGAGTTATCCGTAATCTTAACTAGCGTTCATAACGATTAATATACATGCTATAAACGAGCAAACGGTAGCAGAATAAAATGAATGGTAATTAATTACGGGAACTAACGACATTAATAGCTGTGTTCTAAAAATTAATACGAAATGATGATATCATTAAAATATCGTTTAATCGTCTTTACTGAGCGACTTTTCAAGATATTCATCATCGGTTTCTTTAGAGTGTCAAAAATAGCTTTAAGTTTGTTCATCGTCTTTCTCATGGGTGAAGATGTACGGGACCTTAACTTAATTGGTTCTCGAAAAATATTTTTGGACACAAGCGTTGCAACAGACATCTTCGTTATCCTGAAATTTATTCACTAAATATGATTATAGGGTGGATCTTTGAACCTATTTTAAAGTTTAATTCCGAGTTGATGATATTGGCAGACACTCAACTCGGAATATTCCTTAACAGAAGAAGAAACAAAGACATGGTTATTCTGAACTCTCTACTAACTTATTGAATAAGTTAAGTCTTGTTATGGTGCTAACCAATTCTGTCGATTTATTAAAATGTCTACCTGTAATATATATCCAATCTACCATTCTAACCTAATCGTATGTGTCCAATACCCAGATACCAATGTATATACTAAATTTATCCCATTATCTTAGGTAATAGTATTCCGGTCTTTATGGCATCTATACACTCGCATCCTTTGGTTCAGTGCCTAATAGAGATCAATTATTCTTGATTAACTAAGTAGAAAAGAGTCAGTTATCATCTTGTTAAAGTTTATCTACTGGTTCAAAAAGTAATATTAATTTTATCTGATTGCCGCACCTCCATAGGGTTTTATAATCTGCAACTGCCTTGTGGAAACGCTTCCCGAGCAACCTGTATGCACTCCCTTCCAGAAGCATAAAACCAGTGCATTTTTTATGTATACTAGATCTTCTGTGCAGATTCTCTGAATTTTAAAATTCTGTTATGAAAAATTATGTTGATTGGAATTTGCAGTTTGCGATTGTACATTACTTTGGAAGACGTTCTTTGTATCAAAATACGTATTGAATGTGATAACAAAATAAATAAGCATACTTGACCATGCCCATCTTTCAAAATTTCTTGAAATTTTGGAGGAAAAACAGTTAACAGTTGCTAATAAAGATTTTTTAGGTATGCTAAGTCTAGAAAATATTTTCCTGAAGGTTCTAAGATCTGGTACGTGTTTGTGTCTTTTAATGTAAATGATACTATGAAATTCGTATGATAGTCAACCATTTCGAGCCACACCTTTCTGTCAGTCGTTCCTGAGAAACTTGTATGAATTCGCGCTCCCATTTTCTTCAGATATTGGCAATTTGTGTAGCCTAAATGGTTTGCTGATGAATATTACAATCATTGCGTTCTTCTCTAGATCTATAACCATTTCAGGCCACAAAAAGTACTATTCAGTAATAGATTTCATTCCATTTATGCCTGAACAACCACTATGAAGATATCATGTCTGTCAGATAAGAACTTTAGGTATTACTATTCTATCATTCCAAAGTGGAATTGCTTTTTCATATGATAATAAATCCTTTTTCACAAAATACTTCCAGTGACTTGTCAAACCTTGTTTTGGAAGGTTAACCATGTTTTAAGTAGAGAAATTCCGTTGTATAATTCTTTTTATTAGACTACATTGCCCTTTTACTTATCTGTTGAGATGCTGATTTTAAAATAATTTTTAAAACAAAGAGCATTTTCCTTATTTTCTTGCTCTAGTTCATTTTTACTGGAAATTATAATAATGCATCAGAAGCTGTTGTTTTATTTGACCTACATTCAGTTCAATATTCTTTTAAAAATAATTTAAGTGTCCATCTGATAATACGTGGAGATCCACTGCCACATATCTTATTGTTATTACAAAAATTATCAATCAATGGTTTATCATCCAATAATAACAGTAAATCCGTGGCAGTGGAAGTATGGGGAAAACTTATAAAGGGCATAAATTATTGTAAGGACTTCTATATCAATGAAAGATTAATTCCTATCATGAGGAATTTTAAACATCGAGAACCATGTGATATAGTCTTTCTGGCTATCAACTCGGTAAGAGAAAAAAACTCCAATCACAATATCAGAGGTATCTGTCGTAACAATTACAGGATGGGCTGAAGTATTCCAAGTTAAAAACACTCCTTTAAAATTTCAGTCAATATTTACTTTTCCCCTTATTCCAGACGACCACTAGTTAATTTATATTTAAGCATATTTAGATCAGAGCGTAGGTATAAATCTTGCAAAATATCCTAATGAACCTTTAAAAAGTTTTAGTTACTTTCTATTTTTTTATTCTTACCTCTCCATCATTGAAAGAAGTTTTCATCAGTAGAGCGTATTCAGTACCAGTCTATTAGATACCCCCGGTATATGTATGTCACCTACAATTGAAGGGCATGACATTTATCAATTTTTTAATGACATTACATCCCGTTAGTCATTTTAAACCTCACTTAATTTATCAATATATTCCTGTATTGTTATAATAGATGACTATGTAAACTAAACATGAGCGGCCACGATTAGAATAACTCTAGCTACCAAATCGATAAACTTCCAGAGCTCAATTAAATGGCAAACGGTCCTATATAAAGATAATAATCAGCTTCTAGAAATGAAACACAATTTTTTTAATTTTACATTTATGTTTAACTGGAACTATGAATCTTTGAGGTCAATAATTCAAAATATTATATCCATCTGAATTTTTTCATAATATTGCCCTTTTAATCATTTATGTGATATATATCTAAGCATCTACTCAAAATTAATCGTGTTTGTATGTAACGTATTCAATCTCTTCGCCTTAGATTCTATCGGGTATACCAAATTATATTAACTCATTTAAAATTATAAACATGCTTAAATAAATAGTTCTTAGGTAATTGAACTTCGGTTTATATGGTTATTTTAAACGACTCAAGCACTAATAACCTATGTATTTTAGCACAATTTCAACAATCATCACACAGTTTTATATACCTTTAAAGCATTTTACTATCGAAATTCGATCATAATTAACCATAAAACAGCATTTTTAACTCTCCTGGCTGACAGATCCGCAATTGGGACTAACAAGCGAAAATTATACACTTCATTATATATTATCATTCATATGGTATTTATTTTATATGGATAAAAACACTTTTGATGATCCGTAGTAATCGATACACGAATTTCAGCTTAACAGCTGTTATAAAAAATTTCATGATTAGCAGTACCAACTGAAAAGGTAGAAAAACGTTTTATTACATTATAGCCAAATTATTCATGAAATAGGTTGAAGAACCATTTTAAATAAAAATTTAAACGCATATAACAATTTTTATGATAAATCAAATCTTATAGGTCTAAGTTTAGTGAAATCATATTATAAGGAAATCCTGAGTTGATTTTTTGTATAAATAATAAATTAAAACACCTTTTTGTAAACCTAATCCAGATTGAATAATTTAAGATTGAAAATATGTTGGCATTCATTTCAAGGTAATTCTATCGCTGAGTGCTTAGATTCAGTTTTCGTTTGACAAAATCTGGTATAAGTTCAATCCATTCATAGTTATACCTGATTTTATGGCTCTTATCTTCTACTTCAGATATGATCATATTCTAACCTACATATTTAATTTTATTGACGACTGAATATTAAGGATTTGCACAGTTCTATATTAAAAACATTTTATACTTATTGTAAACGATCAAGACTAAGAATATGTAGCTAAAGATCATATTTTAATTGAGTCAAATATTAAGTGATAAACGAATGTGCTGCAATGCAGATTGAGAAGAAAGATCAAGGAACTTGTCATTAGCTATAATTTTCAATCCACCAAGTATACTAGGATCGGTCTAAAATTTTAGCACAAAAATGAAAAAAAAACATTATATTTAAAGGTTATTTCTCGGTTCGGAAATATCCTTTTTAGTTGATCTTCAAGTTGTTTCTTATATTTGCTGGAAAGTTCCTAAAAAAGTCACTTAAAACAATAATTAAAGAACTAAAAATATACTATATAGGGATAGAATAAATTATTAAAATAATTCATAACAAAGAATAACCCAAAAGCATATGAGCGTCAAATATCTATCAGCAAAATTTTATTATATATTCAAATAATTACATATTTTGATACCTTATATAGTATTAAAAAAAATAAATCCAACAATTAAAATACTAAACTTAAATGAATTGATCAAATCTAAAAAAATTTAATTTTTTCAAATAAAAATTTTTACTTTTTATAAATTTTAAAAATTAATGCAAGGGTGACAATTTTATACTATCAACTTTTAAAAAATGGTATAAAAGTTATATTTAAAAAATTATCTCACAAAATTAAATTATATAATTCATGAATTGATCGAATATCACCTTTTCAAATGTTAGGCACAGAGGATATAAACAAAGAAAGTAAAAAATACTCCAGACTTTGAATCTTTATAATTTTGAAAAAAATATAAAAACATTGTTTTTTTGAATTAACTGAAGCTCTATGATACTATAAGCCGTTAGCTTTTAACTGTAAATCCTTTAATATATTTATACAAACATCGAATTTTCCAAAATCAAAATATTGAAACGGATTCAAAATGTATAACAAATTATTATATATATATATATATATATTCAACTTTTAGATTATGTGAAAATACAATAAATTAAAATCTATAATAGCTTTTTGGTTAAAATTAAGCATAAAATGCAAAGTGAGCAGACATTTCTTGAATTAAGATTTTCTGGGTTATTAAATTAAATATAGCAATAGGTAAGTTATTTTTAATGATTTTATATGTAAAATGGTATTTAAAAGATAATTATTACACATACACACAGAAGTATGTTAAGTTGATTTTTTAAAAAAAAAGATAAATTTATACCCACTATCGATCTGATGATCAGAATTTTTAAATTACTACAAATTTAAAAAAAAAACAATAAATATTCAATTTAATAGGAGACTTGTTACAATTAGCTATTGCTTTTTAAATAAATATTTAAAGATCGTTAAATCTATGGACATGTTAATGCTTGAAATTACGATTTGGTTAATAATATTTTGGAAAATTTGGTTTCTTATATACACATATATTTATTTATATATACATGGATAGATACATTAAATTAAAAAAATATAAACTAAGATCAATTTTCAAAGAATTAACCTATTTAAAATTCACTGATGGTTCTTGTTAATATACTATTTTTACTTAAGATTTTGTATTATAAACAAGAACGTAATTTGATTGTATAATATTCAGAAAAGGAATTTACCATTCAATTTTTTTTATTTTTTTAAAATTTGATGTCATAAACTGATAAAATTATATTTTTAACTCTGTTTATTGATGGATTTGAAATGAATATCGTGTCTATAAATACGTTCGATCAATTATCAATGATGTGATATTTATTAATAATACACGAAATGTTGGAAAAAATATATTTGTACACATAAATAAATGCGAAGAGAGTTCATATATGGAACAATATGTTTTTTATAGCTAATGTTTTAAATATTTGGCAGACATACAGGATTATTTATGGCTTCAAAATATTACGAAATCAATTATCAAGTATATTTTTCTAAGAAATATACTTAACTTAAAATCAAATAAATTAAATATTAATATTAAAAAAAGCATACGGAAGAATAAAAAAATTAACTCCTAAGGATCATTCTTAGTAAATGAGAGTCAATCAGCCAGCGAAAAAGCAGTATAAACATAATTTAAATAATGTTGACATCGTTGGACGAACTATTGAAAATGTGAATTGTGAAAAACATGAGAGCACACTTGTGGGGATATTTTAAAGAACATACACAATATCTAAATCAAAACATTTTAAAAATTTAAGGATAAGGTTTTGGAGTTATATATATTAACCAAAAATACTTTTTTAGTAGTTATTTCGGAATTGTAACAGTCTTAACACCAAGTTCATGAAACATTTTCCAAAAATATCAAAAATTAAAGGAAAATTAGAAAAATGTGCAATATACTTCAATATATATCGAATACACCGCACTCACTAGCTTCTCAAAAGTCATTCGCCTTTGTTTTAAAAAGCCCTAAGACGCGAAAAATTTATACAATATGGCAATTGTGGTTAAAAAAAATCCGATGATTCTCTTTTTTAATGAGCCAAAATCTCTAATACCTCCAAGACTCTGTAATATGTATTTTACATAGTAAATTAAAAATAACAAGAGGGTTCTTTCCCCACTTTTATGCCATTCAAGGAACCAAAGATGGTGTTAAGCTGTTCTACGTATTTGTAATAATAATAAAAAAGATGGAACAAATTTTTCAAAACAAAATATAAAGCCTAAAATTTTCCCAAGAAAAGTTTTAAAGGATTTTCATGTTGTATAAATAGAGGCCAATTAATTTCATTGAATAAGTGTCAAAAATACAGAATATTTTTTGTATTTGGTACAAGGTATATGGCGAAAAATTAATGATTCGCGACCTGCAAACAGATATTGACATCATGCAATATTGACGATATATTTAAGGATTTTAATATATCCCGTCTTGCTTTCAGTAAATGTAGTTGAGGGTTTTTTTGAAAAATATATAAACTTTCTGAACAATCTATCATCATATTTTTAATGTATAGGAAACGATATTTTATCTACAATTAACATAAGGTGTATATATATACGAAAAGATATTTACAGGGCTGTTCTTAATTGCAACTTTATTAGTTATTGAAATATGGAACCTATATCTCCAAACTATTAATAATCAGCGTAATAGAGTCAAAATATCTTGATTCGTAGATAGAGCAAATAACATAGTCAAAGCATGGGGTAGATGTTTCAATCTTAATATCGGATGCCAAAACCCTATGAAATGGAAGTAAATAGAATCTGTTAGGAGGTAGCAAGCTGAAAATGAATATTTAGGAAAACAACAGTCGAAGAATATAAACAAAGATGGTCTTCACTAAACATACTATTAATACTTTCATAAACTAACAGATACACTCAAATCAACAGCAATATAAAACATGTCGTAGTAGTCAATTATTACTTAAACTCATATGTTGAGATATTTAAATTCACTTACAAAAACTTAACTTATTGAATAAGCAAAATTTTATCAAGAATATTACATCTTTTTTAATATTTATCGCACTTGCATAAAATAGTTCTCATTTAGCTTTTATTCTAAAAAATACATTAAAAATCCAAATATTTTTATACAAATCAATAAAATTCTTCCGAATAGACAGCTATCGAAGGAATGTACCACAGCCGAAAAGAAATTAGCTTTGGATTTCATGAATTTATTATATAAATTGAAAATATTAACATTTATCGTGTCAATTAAATAAAAAATCTATTGATATTTTTGCAATTAATCGGAATATTTACAGTGTAAAAATAATCGGATACAATTAAAATATTATGATATTTTAGTATGATCCATATTTAGGCTTTTGACAGGATTTTGAGTAAGAAACTAGATTCAAATGGATACATGTTACAAAAACATTTAAAGTTATTTTGATGCTATAATATGGCAATAATTGGTAAAAAATGGTTAGATCAATCTATAAAACTGATTTTGTAACCTTTTCACAAAAAAAGAGTTCAAATAAATATACACGACACAATATACTAAATGAGTTGCGAAAATCATCTTAATACAAGCTCTGGTATTATTTCTGATATACTCAAACTGTTGTATAAATTAACCCAAAAAATAATCTTTGCAAAGAATTTTGATTATACGAAGAGCTTATACTATATCTTACTACACACAATGAACTATATTGCCATTGGTCAGCTGTATATTTTAATAAGGAAAAATATTTTTTAAGAAACTAATTATTTTGTATATCAGTATTTACTTCAAGAATATTTGTTCTTAATGATAAATAAAAATTTTAATTAACTTTTAAGGGAAATTTAATAAAATTGAGAATACACAGTCTTCAATATATAAGATAGACTTTTAGTACCAAAATATTTCATTAAAATTGAAGATACCAAGTTTTACAATTGATATTGTGCTCTTAAACATTTAATTTAGCATCTTTAAAGAATTGTCAGCATAAATATGAGTGATAATAATAAAAAAATATTAAACGAAGGAAATTTGAAGAGAAAAGTTGAGAAAACCTTGAATTGTACGTAAGATCGTAAAATGCTTTGTAGAAATAAAATCAACTGAGAAATAAAGAGAAAGGAATAACAGATGATATTTCTCGAAATATATGGTAAAAATATTAAATACAAACTTTCATTCAGCTACAAGTCGGAAGTGACTAAAAATGTTATTAAAAATAAAATCTCAAACCACAAAATTGGGATTTTTAAAGTGAAAAATATTAAATAATTAATTACATGAATTGGTATCAAGTGATATTTTTAAATATTCAGTATAAAAATATTTAATATATGGATGAATCACCTTTTTAATTACGTATAGTTTGGTCAAACAAATGGATTCATGTAGGTAGGTGCAACACTCGATCCAATAATAAGAAATTCGAGAGTTCAAAGTTGAAAATGATTTTTTTATCAATTTAATCATCATGCCATCCATAGCAGTAGTATATTAAAAAATTTCATAAGGAACTTAGTAGAAACATTAAGACAGAAGGATGACCTTAAGTTTGTGCTTGACGACGCTCAATTTCATATCTAGTTAATAATTCAGTGTGACATATTAATCTTTAATTTTTAATTTTGACTTCCTTACAACACTAATTCGAATATCCGAGTTAATATATTCGATATTAAATAAAAGTGTTGTTAGAGAATTCAGATAAATGATTCATTTTAAGGAATAAAAATGTCTGCTCTAGCATTTCTAACGAAAACCTATTCAATTACATTTTCTATTACGCACTACTTCCTCAATGATTGCATATAAAATATAATTTTGTTCATTAATGAGAGCACATAATAATTCAAAGCCAGGTATTGTATTTAAAGAAGGTTTTGCTAAATCGATCATAAATTTTTATTTAACAAATAATTAGAGTCACCATTTGTTAAGACAATATTAGCTATGTCAGATTAGTAAGAAAGATAATATTTTTAACTCTCTTATATCAAATATCAATCTATCTTTCAATTTATACAGAAATCAATACATAGATTAGTCAATAATATTATATACACATGATACGGCCATAGGTAAAATTTTCAAGATAACTTATTTTGAATTTAACGCCTTTCAATTTCTGTTAAGACAGCATTTGGTTTATAAATGGATTAAAAAATAAAAAATAGTATATTATGAAATCATTATACTAGCATAATGCACCAATAATCCGTTTCAATATTTTTAGATCCCTTGATCAATAAATTTTTTTATCAATGTAAAAAAATAAAAATAGTGATTAATTTAAAAATAAAATAGAGTTATTAAAAAAATTAAACAATTCCTATAGTATTGGAACAATTTTTAAACCAGCAAAACTGATACAGTATAGGTCAAAATATCACTGAAATGAACCGACAATGAAATCTTAACCTTATTTCGAGTACGACGTATACATTTAAAATGAATCATAAAAAAAATCGTCATTCAATTAAGGAAACATCGTATTGCCAACATTTTAAAAGTAAATTATAATAAACTGGGGTGATCGAAGCGTATGGGATATGATGTTATATTAGAAAATACCACACAGCTTTAAAGTTTACAAAAAACCAGATACGGCAAAAAAATTAACAAAAAGATGAAATCTTATAAACCTTGCAAGACTTTATTGAAACCACGAAGACATTTGAAGTAGCAGATAGCAAATTTTCAAAGTCTTTGATGAAATCTGGAATGCTTGAAACACGGTTTTTCTCGCACATAAGCCTTAAAGTTCTAGCAAGATACTCCTGTAGGTTCTTCTTTTCAATAAGTTTATCAATAACATCTGAACGAGTTAAAAATAATAATTTATTGTAAGAAACAAGATCGCTCTGAATGACTAACTCCAGGGTTCTTGCAATAACTTATGAAGAACGGGTCCAAGATTAAGATCCGCTAATTCACGCTTATACAGAAAATTACTCCATCATACATGAAGCTCAGCAATATCCTTTTGAACTTTATCCATGACATTATTAGCCATAGCACACCTATATAAGGCTGAAGCGTAGGAACCGCTTTTAGAAAACATGGTGATGGGCAGCTAAGAATTTAAGCTCTCCAATTTTTACATTAAATACTTTCTGTCTTTTAATCTCATTCAAAGAAGCAGCATTTCTCTTCTATTTAATTAAATAACTAAAATTATTCTCCTAACTGCAAGGTGAAACGGTAACGAGGCAACTCTGAACATCTTTTTCAAGATACAACAATACGGTAATACCGACGACACACGTCACTAAGCGAAATGTTTCGAATGTATATGTTTTTTAAGTTCAACATTTTTCTTACCTTATTTCTATCAAAAGTTGGGTTAATATTATTGGATTTTTCCATTCAATGGTAAATTTTTTGGAGAAAATTGCTAATTCATTTACAATTTTGATCATGGCAATGGAATTTATAAATAAAGAAACCGGAATATACATTTTTTGAAAATGCACTCAAAAAATAGAGCCGTAGAGTTTGGGGATGACAGTTTCGTTCAAAATAAATGAGCTCGCAACTTTGGTCATATTTTTCCATATGGCTACTCTCAGTTTTAATCAGATCATTCATCTTGTTTTTGGTTGTTATTTATTTATCAGACTTGAGGCTGTGATTATTCGTCTTTAATTTATAAACAAATTTTTATGAGCATATTAAAAAATTTACAAGGCTGATTAAATGTAGATGATGATGCATATCCGATTAAATGTGTTTTGGTAATACCATTAAACATCATTTTTCCAGTAACTTTTTCCATTTGAAATGTAGTAAAATAAAAATCAAGACTGATTAATCTTACTCAAAAAATATAATTTTACAAGATAAACAGGAGAAATGCAGCATTAACTGCAATTATTTGCTAAGATAGAGAATAATTTTATTTTGATAATATGTAATAATTGAAAATTAAGTAAAACCAGTAACAATTTAACGAGGAAGCAGTTCAGTTGTAGTGTAGATTGGGGCAATCACGGACGTTAAAAAAATTTTATGCTTTAAAGAGGTTACCAAAATAAACCAATATTACATGATTAAAGCCGAAACATTCCCAGCACTAATTTCAATGGGTTCTGTCAAGTCCGCGGCATATGCGACTTGCTCGATATAACGAATATGTACACGGAAAAATGCTTATCAAACACTTAGTATTAGTTGATGATGTAGTTTAAGTGGGTGCCATAGATCCTTAAGAGTGATAAGGGCTGTTAATGTGTGTTCTTGTTATACTGAACAGGTGATAGTTCCTGATTCTGCCAATTTTGAGTCAAACAAACATCAATGCAGCGTCTAATACTATTATAGACTCGCCCAGGATAACTATTAGGAACAATGTGCAACAAATCATTGGATAATCTGCTACAAGGACCATAACAAAGAGGATAGGGAAGTTATTGATTACAGGAAATGCAAAATCCCGAATGGAGTTTCACCTATCACTAGAACTGAGTTCCAATCCCACATGAGTATTATGTTAAACGGCGATTGGCCGTAATTTCTCCTACGTGTTTCGAAGATACATACCTGTTATAACCCGCTTAGATACCGGGAGGCTGCGCAAGAGGGACAACGTTTTTAATTATTGACTCTAATTACAGAGTTGCCTATTTTATTCCATTTATTTACATATATATCAATACCTAAAATTAAATCGACATCTTTGTGACCAGAAAAATGTTTAGATTGGGGATTCATGACCTTTATTGATTTAATTTTGATTATACTTTCAACTATTTTTCTGCTCACGTGCTGGGGGAATGAAAATATGATCTAATGTATTTACGGTTTGTTCCCAAAAAATCAGCGAAACTTACAATAAAGTTGCTGGAAAGTGTTTTTCATTGGATAGAGGATATAATTTTCTATCCTGAATAAGATCTAACCGATTTTAAATTTGACTTTACTCAAGCCTTAACGTACGTTATACCAGATATAGTTATCTTTGGCCGCTTTTCCATCTTAGTCAATCATTGCGTAGAAATGGCCGAAATGCGGCAATGGGTAGAATATATCGATCAAATAAAAACGCTAGAATAAAAATAAAAAGTTATTTGAGAATGAATTAATTGAAATTTTCCAGTCAGATATTCATCTTCATCTCAGATATATATACAGGGGATGCAAAAGTAGTTATCCATTAGTGAAACCAATGAAATTTTATTGAAATGAAACCTACACACCTTAAAATAAAAATGCATGTACTTTCTATTAAAATGTATTTTTTGTCATTTCTTTTTCGATCAAAATGAATGTACTTCGAATAATTTCCATTCATTTTTTCAGTTAAATTGCCAATTTAACCACAGCCGGAATTTTACTGACGAAAAGCGAAAATGGATGTTAAAACAATAATGGAAGACAGAAAACAGTAAACACATAACAGAACAGTGGGTCAAAACCTTTGCAACACCTTCCTTAACATGGCTCACGATTTATCGACTGCGTGACAAGTTGAACAGATAGGCAGTATCCATAACACACTGAAAAGTGCTTCTTATTACATGTTTTTCTTATCTAACGTGCATATTATTACTTTTTTATGCAATTGTTTGTCTGTATAATGAATGCTGTAAACGTTAAACGTTTTTTCCCTTTTTGATCACTGTATACCTACTTTTACACCCCCTGTAGTTACAGAACCTTTCGACTTGATTGTGGAATACTTCAAAGAAAATTATTTTAGAAGACTTACAAGTAGGAATCATAGGATTTCGTTATCTTAGCCATTTATGTGGAATATTAATAAAGGGATATACGATTGGATACCTCGAACGAACAATACTTTGGAAGGTTGGGATTGAAGAACGTAATACAGTTTTATCATCCTTCTATCTTTAAAATTATGGAGCCAATTAAAAACGAAGATCAACTACTTAAGGTGGTATTAAAGCAAGCTATTGCAGGCAACGTACAACTACCCAGAATATCATACTATTGGATAATGGATAATACGTTAAGAAATTTAATGGAAAAGAGAAGAAGTATGTTTTTTCCAAGATTTTATCTGTGGATGATCCATAAATTAAATTTAGACAGTTGAATATTGACAGCATCATACAGGTTAACTGTCTTAAACAGTTATTTTAAATTGCCTATTATAAAACTGATCCAAAACATATTTATATTTTGAAATATACTATTCAATATTTTGCGATAAATAAAATTTACTTAATAATATATCAACAATTCTTACCTAAATATTCTAATAGATAAAATTGTTTCGTTAATTCTTTTATTTCCCAATCAACTGCTATCGTTTTTATAGCCCATCTGAACAATACCAGCGTAATAATTTATAGATATTTCTTAATAATGCTAAATTGTGATGAATCTACAAGAAATTTTTTTTGAAAACTTGATCAATCGTGATTTGAAAGTATTGTTTAAAAAAGATTTCTAATATAAACTCAGTTAAAATAGAATCCCTTAATTCAATCAAAAGATTTTTGAATCTCCATCATATTAGTCAAATAAGCGTTACCGCATTTCCTATCTGCAAAAATAGTGATCCTATCTTTATGTAACAGTGTAAGAATTACTTTAAAAAATTATATTAAATCTGAATATCCTTTTAACAATAATAAAATAAACCAAAATATGCCCCATATATATATATATGTATAAAGAAGGATACCAGGTTCTAATTTTTATTATTGTTTGTAATTTTCTACCAATAATCAATTAAACACATTTGATAAGTGAATTTATTTTTGACTGAGTTTATTTTAAAAATGACTCACCGATCCTGTATTAAAAAATATAGATAGAAAACATTGAAAAACCCTTTGCAAACTACGATGTAGAAAAGGTTGTGTCACAGTAAAACATATCGTTCATCAGTACAGATAAACTCAGTCTCATCAGCAATTAGAAACTATCCATAATCTTATCAATAGCAATGATTTCATGAGTAATATTGCAAAAAAAACCGGGTATATTCAGAGAAAATTGGCAAAAAGAGGTAATAAATGGGAAATTTTGGTTAGTCTTCCATTCCACCTTTCTAGAACAAAGGGAAATCGATGGGAGGTTAAAAACGTGCACGCACCACGGGACTGGTTATTTTTTTAAATATGCGCTTGCCTAGTATACATATTAATTTTTCTTATTTTCGGTCTCATCCAGAGAATGAATACTAATTTCGGGGAGGAATTGAAGAAACTTCAAGATGCCATGAAGAATAGTGAAAGGTTTAGTGTGTTACACTTTTATAGAGGTTTTAGCTATAAGATCGCTCCTGATTACGCTGCCGCCATTGATCAGACGGATGCATTAGGCTTAGATGCGGAAATTGGTAACTTGATTCCACATATGTTACTCATCGGTCAAGAAAATCAAGAAAAGGGCTTTTCCGATGCGGGTACTCCTGAACGAGACGCATTTAATTACGCTCTTGCCAGTGAGATAGATGAAGAAACAATTGAGATAACCTTCAATGCCGAGGTCGGAGAGTTATGACGACTTTTTATAAACTGAACGTTACTAGAGATACCACCCCTTTGCACTTTGAGGGAAATGAGAATGTCGTTCAAAAACCAAAGGAAGCTCCACCCGGTTAAATATCTCACTATCTTTCTAATCTAGACAGTTATTACAGTTGCTCCTCTCCCAGCGGAAAATCAAAACAAGATTGATGTGAACGTTGTGGGTACGGTTGCTGGTGTAAATCTTTATGACTATGATACTGAAACCAGTGACAAACCGTGGAAGAAACCAGGTTTCAAATTTTTAACTTCCCAAGATGAAAATAATTCGTTTATTGACAAAGAACGATCTGTTGTAATATTAATAATATCATATCATCCTAAGTTATGGAAAACTTCTCCAAATTAAAAAAAAGAGTTAATAATTGATTTTTGTGATAGCTTTGAGATTTCTGCTTGTAGCGTCGTAAACAAGCTTATCAACCCTTTTTTAACAATCTAAAGATAGAAAGAATGGCACTAAAATTATTATAAAGTTTTGTTATCCAATCGAGTATGGTAGTTTTTTCTTTTAAATCTCTATTATAATTAAAGAAACGTTTCACTTTCAAGGTTTGGTGATTTGTTGCTACCTATCCTGAAAAATAATTGATTTCATAGAAAATATATATCAAATGATTCTTTAAAAATAACTAGAGGTGAAACGCTCAAACAAGAAACGAAACTACTAATTTTTTAAATATTATGACTTTTGAGGCAATAATTATTAGAAAAATACTTTGTAACATTCTAAACAATAATATCAGTTGTTAGGTTTTCTTAATCATCCTCGTTTAACTGCATATTATATGTTTATATACCACCTATTACAGTTGTTTTGCAATTATTAAGCGCAGGTTTTTACTACTTGCTAACAAATAGTATTGTGGGTGATTGATAAGATCTTTTGAAACCTTATTTTTTATTTTAAATTTTTAGTTTTATTTAACCTTGACCGTAGAATAATTAAAAGTGAAACTGAAAAAATTGTTTTTATTTAGGAAAATAGATTATTAAATGTTTCAGGCAGTATTAATAATAAATTATAGTTAATTATCAAATATACGTCGATTTCTGAAGAGTAAAAATAATTGATTGATTAAACCAAATGTTATGCATTTATTAGATCAATTAAAAGAATTATCTTATATTAAGTAATCACTGCAATTAATAAATATAGAAACATGATTTAGTATAATCAATATCCAATTCTTTTCAAAAAGGTATAAATTTTTACATTTATTAAATATATTTTATCTTCCGTCGAATGCAGAGAACGAAGGCCTGATAAAATAGCGAAGCCCTAGTATAAGGGTAAGTAATGAGGGTTGTTTTAGGAGGTGAAACCCCTACACTGCCTGCCGGGAGCACTGGGAAGCTCTGGCTAGCGCCTAACCTGACGTGAAAGCGGGCTGGGGGTAATTTCCATCTTACTGAACCGCCTCCAAAAACATTAGGAGCAGGTTAAGGTTTTTTCCTCCATAGCTAAGAAAAAAAATCTTCCGTCAAATGATTTGATATCGTTTGCGAAGGTTTTTATTTAAAGATACAAATTTATATCCCTTGTTTCTTTAATTACTAGCATAAATATTATAAACCACACCTTAAAAAGTTTTAACTCGTAGAAAAAACATTTGTTTATTACTTTGAAATAATTTAAACAAGATAAATGGAATATATTTGAAAGATAGACTAATCGTCAAATTTATGGAACAAAAAGCTTAATGAGCTATAAAAAATTAGGCAAAATAATAATGCTTGTCCAAGCGGTGATCTGTTAAAATCTTTAAACTAAAAATTTTTTTAAAAGTTATTTCTAATTATATACCCTTTTTTCGTTGTTTTGATATGTAATCATTGAATTTTTATTAAAAAAATTTGACCTTATTTCATTTTAAAATTTCTCGATTACCATTTAGGCACTTGGGACAAAATTCCGAGCAGTACATAGACCATTTCATTGAATATATTATTTCACATTATTCTAATCTGAATTTCTTAAAATCTATGATATCTTGATAACTCATCAAATTTTTTTTAAATAATTGAATTATATATTTTAATATAGTCGGTATGTTTTTATCTTTTTTTATAATTTAAAAATTACCCATATCGATATCTTAGTTTAAGACTAGATGCTGTCTATACGCTGTGTGTTTTCGTAAAAAATAATTTACTTCTCGTTTCTATTGATATGCTACTGTGGAATAGCGGTCAAATTAAATTTAACAGAAAAAAATTTCTAGAAGATACTAATAAGATATATGTTATTGAAAGGTATTTTTAAATATATAAATTATTATTCCTTCAAAACGGGAGGCTACATCATTTGAATGTATTTGCCCAATTTTGAAATATTGTCTTGCTTAAATATAATCTTAAAGCTCTTAACTTTTAATAAATACTCTGGAACGGATTGATAAGAATTATGCTATGGTTACAAAAGGATGTAATATTTGAGATGATACAAAAGGAGTATTGATATAAAATGACTTAAAAACTTTATTTAATAGTATTCCTAATGTTATTTATATAATGAAGCAGTATGAGTCAGAAAAATTTTTATTTCGGAAATGATAAACTCATAAATTAGTGGTAATTGTTTTTTATAGACGTTTTGGTAGTTGCATGAAAGAAGGTTAATTTTATAATTGATGATCTTGTAGAGAATAATTTTATCATACTTGTTTATTGAAGCCACTGATCTAACAGTGAATCAGCGTAAGCGAATTATTACTTATAAAAAACTGTAAAGAATTAAAATAATACCTCTTCCAATAGGTTTTATTGGTAGTTATGTTTTCTTTAAATAAAACTTTAGTAAAACCTTCATAATGAAAAAATATTAATTTATGACATATTATCATTTTTTGATATCGACGTCGGAAACAAGTAAAGAGTGGCCATTTAATTATAAATCATAATCAATTACGATCAAAATTTTTTTTATTGTCGTGTGGGAAACGGTCTGTATACTATACTAGTTGATGTGCTTAGAAGAACTTCTACTTTAAAACTAGGTTATTGCTTGGCAAGTTCACAACATTTATGTTATATTTCTTATGATAATTTTTATTTTTTTAACAATATTGACCGGAAATTTCGTCAAAATAATTTAAGCATTCTTATTGATATCAACTAGAATTGTAGCAACAAGTGATTAATAATATTTTAAGGATGTGAAATTATCAACATTTTTTTCTAAATCAAAATATGCATTCGAATGTAATTCCATTACAAATTTGATTAGAAATCGTAAATAGATATCGGCTATTGTTAGTTTATGGAAAAAAAAGTTTGACTAGATATTTTTGAATATTTTTTAATACTGAAATATAAAATCTGGCTTGATAACATTTATTCAATGCTATAGCGATCTTTAATTTGTCATGATAAGACAGTAAAATTTCAAGCCAATGCTTTAAAATTTATTTTCAAAAAGTAAATCTAACATTTTTTAAGTTACGAGTAACTTGTACATTTGTAGTGATATTAGTAGTTGTAGTTTGAAACAATAACACAAGGCTGAATGATGATATATCTTTAATATTCAGCCTTAAAGTAATGTCTTTCAATTTTTTAAGCCATGAGTTTTAATGAGTTGTGTGTTAGTATAGCTCCTCTTGATCTGAACATAGAAAGTGAAAAAGAATAATACAAAAGTTAAATATGTAATGTTTGTGAAAATATCCAGGTTTATATACTGGGATAATCAGAGCTTTTTATTCTTTCTGAAGTATATAAAATTTATAGTTACATTTTCCCAACGTAACTAATGGGGATATGTTAGTTGGTAGTTTGAATATCCCCGTTTTGGAGTATGCTGTTTCTTACAAATATAATTTCACATTTTTTCATGTTACTTTTATGATTAATTTAATTATATCAGGTTTGTCCCTTATTAATTATAATTTGTGAACAGCCCGAAATTTTTGTTAACATTGGTAAAAGGCAACTGGAATAAGAAATTTGAATACATGTGTGATATTACTACTTATTAAGGCACCAATCAACAAATGTATGAAAATTTATGAAATAACTAACCTAAGAAGATAACACTAATAAAATTTAAAAGAAAATTAACATCGTCGATGAGATGAAGGTTGGCCATTAATAATAATTCATACATCCTATTTGATATTGTTAGTAAACTAAATGGAAGTTAAAAACACACCCTTATATGGGAATTAATAAAACTATTAATTATTCGTAGAAGCTTTCCTGTTTTGGAAAAATGAAATTTTGATATTTTTAAAAATAATTTGTTACCTGTATAATTTTGTCAAATTTATCCCACCCATTATGGTTACAAAATGCTGATTTAATTAGATAAAAATAATTTTCATCGGAATATGGTAAAAGTTACTGACACTATTTGTTGCCCACTCTATAACCCTGTTACGTTTATTGATGCCTATAAAAATGTTTCATAGTTTTTAAATAATCCTATTTTTCAAATCTTAGATGGTATAAATAATATTCATATTTCGTTATCGATGCTTCGTGATTACATAAGGTTTGCGTTGATTACTAATTCAAAATATTAATGAAAACTTACTGTTACATCTTTATACATTTTTTACTCCTTAAAACATCCGAATATTTTCTTTTATATATTAAGAACACGTCAGGATGAATGGTAGAGTTCGATGCATCTACAATTTTTAAAAATATCAGTAAAAGAGTATTGCAAAATAATTTTATTCTGCCTTCTAGATTATATTTTCAGTTGTAGAAATCTCACTGCTTGTTTAGAAAGAATCATATATGTATATTATGAAAGAATCTTTTAGTATATGTATATTCCTCTCATGATAGTATATGAATCGGTTTTACATTTTTATGTTAGCTAAAAATCATACCATAATTAATCAAAAAATAGAGACAAAATATAGGTGACCTTAAACATAACGAGGAAAATAAGTATTCCTTTAATACATACCTTCAAATTAAAAAAGCGTAAACAAAATTTGTAAAATTTTAGAATGTTAAAAATATATTTTTCAATTTTTTTGTGCTTTTGAAATTTTACAATATTAATCTTGGTTAGGTGCAGACTTATCAGACTATTTTAACTATGGATTCAATGAAGAAACATGGAAGCAATATTGTGAAAAACAAAGGAAAATGCGTTTGGAGGTTGCATCCCTAAAACGTTCGCAGACCATAACACCTGGACAGGCGCCTTTCCTATCGAACACTCAGGAGCCACCACCAGTTGTAATACCAGAGAATAATGCTAATCCTGTTGAAATGCCGTTTCCTGATCCATCCATCATGCCAGGTTAAAGTAACTTTAGTGATTGACATGTGTAGGATTTATGCCACCAACGCAAATGGGAATGCCTTCAGGTGTTCCTATGAATCCAATGGCAACTGCATTGAGATTAGGTCTCACTCCCGAAATGGCTAAATCAATAGCCTCAATGGCTGCGTCTTCATTAGGACTTCCTCCAAATATGGTACCGCCTGGGTTTGGACCTCCAGTGCCTGGTATGGGTCCTGTATTGGTGCCTCCACCTGGGATAGATCCACAAGCCATGATGGGTCAATTAATGTCAATGGGGCTTCATAGAATGCCAAATGGCCCAATCCCAAGCATCCCTGATGGCATTCCTCTCCCTCATCCAGGTTCTAAACATATTAACCGTTAAAACTATTTTAAGCTATTCAACCAGTTGTAGAAAATTTACCTACAAGGTAAATTCGTCTTTATTAAAACTATTTCGAAAAGTACCGCATTAAAGCCTGAAACCATCAATAAGGAAAATGTTGAAGAACCTCAGAAACCAAGAAAAAGAAGTAAGAGGTCTGGTGAAAGGTTAAATTAGTAATTATTCTAAAATATTGCATCAGACACCGACATAATAGCCGCGAAATAAGAAGGTACCGAAGTAAAAGGTCTAGATCACCTAACCGACGCAGATCGAGATCAAGATCTGATTCTAGATCCAAAGTAATCTATTAGTCTGATTTTCCTAAGATCGATAGAATTACCGTAGACGTGAGAGACAAAAGTAATAATGTACACAATAATTAAAGAACTATGTAGACTATCTCTTTTTGTAGACACACGGGTTCAATAGCGAATCCTCTCTAAACTTGATCATCTTTGTGCATTTTCCTTTCATAAATTGTAACAAAGTAAAATATCCAGTAATCTCTTTCTATAAAATATTAAAGTCTAAAAGATCCGAAACCATGTTTTTCAGTGACATGCCACATTCTTTGAAATTCTGTACAAATTTCTTCAGAGATTTAAATCTACTTGTGACTTCAACAATTATTATAAAACCACTAAACAGATTATTATCGAACAAAATTAATAACCTTGCTTTTAAGATTCTTAAACCCTCGTTAAGAATTTCCTCAAGATTGGTTCCCATTAATGACAGAGAATAAACAATGACATTAACTGATTCATTCGGTAATGGAACCTATTTAGTATTCAAAATGTAAAAATTAAAAAAAAGATGACTAAAGTTTAAAATAAATTTATATGAAAAAATTAGCTTGTATTTTTATATAGTGGAAAGTAAAATTTCGATAAGATCTTAGTATTTAAATTTTCAAAAGGACAGTCCCACCTGTAACTTTAAATCCACTCTCGCATCGGGTAACATGAGAAAGGTGTTTCATATATCAAAGAGCGAAAATACATTTTACTCTAAAAACACCAATAAACTACTCATCAAACACAGATAACCTATCTTTTTAAATCTATACATTCACTTTGATACTATATAAGGATAGAGGCAAAAATATATAAACCACATTTATAACACAATTTTCCTATCTTATAAACAATAATGAAGAGGTAAAACACTTACAGTAGAGTCAAATATAGGAAAAAAGCATAGCTTTGTGGGAAGAAAAATATATGAAATCACGAAAGATATTTACATTCATGTAATAAATTTTTAAACAAGTTAAATGGCCTTTAATTTCAAAATATTTCCATTAAAAAGTTAACAAAAAAATGACCTAAGCCGGAAAGAGATCATGCAAGAGATGCATTATAGTATTGTGATAGATAGTTCATTAAAGATAAATGAAAAATCATTGACCTACGAACTGTACATCTTAAAAAAGCTATAAAAAATGACTCGTATTTTTATACAATTTCTTTTGAAGTTTTAAACAAATAACAGCATATATTAAATTAGGCACAGAGTAAGGAAGTTAAACCATGTATAAGATGCTACAAAATATAGCTATCCAAAGAGTAAATTTGATAAAGATGTTTTTCATTGTGATCATTCTAAATCTAGTATATAAGTCGATTAATAACCACGTAACCAACATTCTAGTCACTTCCTATCATATTCGTCATATGTATTTTTAAGCCTCATCCATTTAAAATAGTAATGACTTAATATTCTATTTCATTTTGAACTTTAATAAATGCAAGCTAAGAAGATATATAACTTAAAATAATTTCTCTGTATTCTACTCCGTAATTTCCTCGTCTGTGAAATATAACGGAAGATATCCTTCTTCCATACTTCAGCAATATGCCTAAAATTTTTATTTACTCGTTTCTCAGTAACTGTAATAAAGGTAATAAAAAGATCACGGAGAAGTTTTGGCATCATTCATCTGCCAATTTCTTCAATAGAGAGAAAAGATCGTGAATAGGGTTAAGAAGGAAATATATCATGAGACATAAAGGTGGTACGATAATGATTCTGGAAGAAAAACACAAATTTTCTAAATTCTAGGGAATGTGATGTTATCTATAGTTAACACTACCTTCTTTATACATCACAAATGAAATTATTAAAATATATCTTTTAGATATAAGAACAAAATATCAAAGTGCCTTAAAGTTCATTGAATAGCTTAGAATGGAATCTTTTGCTGTGTTTCATAGCTTCAGTCACCATAAAGTTTCTGAAAATATAAGAATTATTATCATAATCCCATTGATTCCAGCATTAAACGATCGAATGAAAAAATATTCTGGTTTCAAAAGTGGCTGTAAAAACGTCAGGATCACTTATCGAACTTACGACCATAAGACTACGTCAAATGGCCAATTGCTAAACCAAGATGGCTAAAAATCTAACTTCGAAACGCTTTGAACTATATATGTGTTATACCGGTCTTATCTAATAATGCTAATCTCTTCTTTTAGGCGACAATTCGTAATTAGTGTGTAAGATAGTTATTTTGCTCAGTAACAGTTAGTTTTATATTTCATCCCGCTGATAACGTTTTTGTAAGATTATTTATGCATTTAGCAAGTTGGGGAGGACTTTCATTGATCAAAACCCCATAACTTATCGGGAATTCAGAAAGCCGTTCTGAAAGGTGCATACTCATCCTAGAGGACCTCTGCCTGAAGTAGGCAGCAGTATTACCCTAGCATAAATGGCAGAATGTTTGGGGTTTTCCGAAAATTTGATCTACTAAACTGCCTGTTAATGCATGGGGGATACTCACTGGAACAATACCCAACGCAAAATGCGGTCAGAGGTAAGTAATATCATACTGAACCAATCAATAAATACGGTGTGGACAGAGTCTATTTCCTTTAACTTTTAAGAGGGATAGCTTAATGTTATAGTAACAGTCAATTAAAGATCGTAACGCCGTTAGGACAGAAATTTGGATCTAATAGCTCTTATAGAAAATATATTCCATTTCCTCTTACCTTCTAACGCACACCGCATAAGCGACATATGAGTTACTTTTACATGTCGAGCCTTAACCTGTGACGTACAGCTTTCAACCATATATTTATCTTTCCTATTACCATTAATGCCTCATAAATCTTAAAAATAATTAGTCTTTTAACATTACAAACTTTAGCACCATTAATAACACTCATTACACTATTCAAAGAACAGATAAAGGAGTTTTTGAAAAACACTGACATTTTTATTCCGAATTCTGTGTAAATTTTTAATCTGTATATACCAATTTCCCATTTTAAAATTTTAAGGTCACAAAAATCCAGAATAGATCCTTTCAATTTAAATTCGTTTGGATAGAGTGTATACATATATATAAATAATATGTTAACTATGGTAAATATAATAACTCACTTAAATCCAATCATAAACATGCAATATTATTTTCTACTACAACACTACCTTAATGTGAAAAAAGGACAAAATAAGCATATATCTTGTTTTTAGATGTTTTCGAGTCTTTATCTCATACTAGTATTAGCTATGAGGTAGAAAGAATTACAAGATGTATGATCTTTTAATTTTAGGTTACTGGAATCAAAATAATCAAAAAGAACAAAAGATTGGAGATTAAATGATTCCCAAGATTTAAGGAGAACGAAGGCCAAGAAACTGGTAGCGTTGCCCTAGCACAAGGGTAGGTAATGGGGGTCGT
>LDMZ01032763.1:0-10433 GCA_001455285.1 Sphaeromyxa zaharoni | reverse complement strand
GGCGCACCGCACGTAGATTATTACATATTTGTTCTACCCGTGGAGTCTTATAATATTATAGTAGTGTAATTGATGATTTAGTTCATGTATTCAAGAATTAAATCTGTTTCTTTTGAGTGCCATTTCAATGATCATAGGATCGAAAATTATGGCATATAGAGCCTTTTATTATACAAATCGGTAAAATTGGAAGTCCTAGAGTTGGTTTTTAACCCCTTCTGATGTATATTATTAGATACTGCAGGTAATATGATTTTGAAAAAACTGTTATTAATTCGAAAATATCATCATAAGTGGTAGTAAGCTATGGCCGGTGCATTCACTTTAAATAATTTATAAAGTACCCTAGGTTCCTAAGATGATTGAGGGTCCAAGTTACAGATGATGAAAATAGTATTTTTCATATATTTTTGAAAGATTCCCAAATACAACCACTATCAAGCTAATTAAGAAACAACATAAGGATCTCTGATAAATAATATTCGATGGGAGGAAGGAGGTGGAGGTTAGGGGTAAGAGAGATAAAAAAATAAATTAATTCTCTTTCTTTTAATTATAAATGTGGATGTCAATCTTTTAAATAACTTCAGCTAGTTTGCAAAGAATATTTTTAATAAGTTAACAAAAGTTGGCAATAATTTTTATGAACAAAAACTAAAAGATTTTTTCAATATGTCTCATTAGTTAATTTTATATAATTAATATAACAATTTTTGGCAATTAAATCTTTAGATATTTGGTATAATGAATAATTTAAGACTAAAAGTAAAATACGTTAATTTTTATAATTGAACGATTGCTCTTTTTCCCTAGGACAGTGGTCATCTTTGAATGAGATATAGAAATACTTAATATTATCCAAGATTCATCCTCCCAAGCATTTGGTTTTAAGTATCGAATTAATTTCTTAGTTTTAAGATTCCACATCACAATAGTCCCATTTCGATAACATGAGATCACTATACTGCCCACCAAGACGACTGAATGAAATCGTCTATAGCCATACCGAAACACCCAATCAGTGCTACGATTCCTTATGTTCCAAAGCATTAAATTTCCATCCGAGTAAGTGCTAATAAACTGTTCTTTATCCAATGAAATAATATTATCAATCTTGGTTTTTTTATGTACAAAAGAAGAAATAATTGTTCCATTTGATTTATCAAAAGAACTTATAATTCCATCGTTTACTCCCACAAATATATTTCTTTCACCAATGCATAAAGAATTAACTGAATCTTCACTAAATTTTTTTTTGTAAAGTAATTGACCTGTATGAATTTTCCAAGCTATTATACAACCATCAAACGTTCCGACTACAATAAAATTATCATCCATTTCAATGCATGTAAAATCAATCGGATCAATTAAATTTATGGAAATTAAAAGACTCGGCTCTAGGTATTTCCATACTTTTATAGTGTTATCTCTGGATGCACTTGCCACTCTCAACTTATGGAGACAAACACAAATAATAATATCATAATGCCCATAGAATGTATAAAGAGGCTCTATTTGATCAAAAAATCCAACTTTAGAAAGTTCCCATACAATTAGCCTCATATCATCAGATACACTAATAAGAATTTCACTATCATATAGAAATGATCTTATCGCTAAAAAGTGACCAAGTAATAAAGTTTCAGTTGTCATTTTATTGTTGATCCTGCAGATTATTTCTCCGTTCAAAAATCCAATAAAAATATAATCATCCATAACACATTTAGCACAGGTAACTGCAATTGGATTAATTATAACCTCAGATTGGAGTGTTGGCTTGTATGAGGAATCAAGCCAGTTAGTCTTTGTTTGAAAATATTCACCAAGAAGGCTTTTATATGGATAATTTCTAAAAAATTCAAAAGTTATTTCTTCATCCCTTTTTTTATATGAATAAATAAATGTTATGAAAACCTCATAACTAACAAATTAAGATGGTTGTATCGATTCCAAGGAACATAGCCTTTTTCAATAAGAAGGATTAAGGTCAACAACAGATCATTCCGTATAATGCAGTTATACCAGATTCTAGAGAGTTACGAAATATTATTCAAAAGTACCTAGAATCTCTCAGAAAACTTTTCCAGGCTTGACATACTCTTTCAAGAACAAAAAGATCGTACGGTCTAACATATTTGCATATAATGGAAAACATCTCAAAGTTTATTTGATTCATTTCTAATAATTGCTCTAATTGTTCTTAAAAATCTTTTAAAATTTAATACAAAAATTCAAATTCTGAAAGAATTAGGTTTTGATTTTTAGTGATAAAAATATTAATCAGGTTAAAAAAATAATAATGTAAATTTTACCTTAAATTGACTATATTGTTTAAAAAAATAAAAAAAAATACATGTAAAAACTTTTCTGAAAAAACTATTCAAGATGTGTAAATATTGAAAAAAAGAAATTATTACATTTTAATACACTCAAAATTTTAATACAGATTTTAGTATCAGTCAAATTTAGATTTTAGAAAAACTAATAATTTATCATTAAATATTAATCAAAGTTAAGTTCCTTCAAATATAGCGTCCATCACGGCCTAAGAAACTAGTTCATAACTTTGATATTATTTTTATAAAAAATGGACTATAAGATTTTAAAAAAAAATTTTTTTTAAAGTAATGTATGCTTAGATGTAAACACAAATAGAAATAAAGCATTATTTTTATTTAAAGTAAAAAATATAATTAGCATCCAAATTATAGAAATTATTATCAATATTTTACCGCCGGAACTTCAATGAAATTCTCGAATTGAGTAAACCTTAACGAAATTGAGACTCAAACACTCTAATGTGTATAATGAAAAAATTTATTAAAATGGTGAAGTTCATATATAAATGCACTTTTCAGTTTTTAAGAGATAAACACAAACGTGTAAGCAGTGTTGTTTTATTTAGTAGATAATTCACCATGCCTTGAAAATTACTTTACAATAAATTATTCATATATAATTGCAAAGCTTTACATTATACTTTTAAGAATAATTTTATTTAATAAAACATAGAAATTCTGTTAATATATATATTTTATAATCTTTTAGTTATTTAAATATATTATTTAAAAGATATTCATAAAGCTATATTGTTTAAAATTTTGATGAAGATAATTTAATATGTTGATTAATTACTTATTTATTATACCTATATTTTTAAAAAATTTTGCCATTTATTTATGAAAACTGATTTTTCACGTTTTTGGAAAGAAATTTAAGTAATTATTACCTTACTATTCCAAATTACTTGCAAAAATTCTTTGATAATACAGGTGATATATTTATCTAGAGGATGTAGTTATTTTTATCAAATAAAGTGATATACATATATATTAAAGCAGTAAAACATAAAAATTTGTGTTTTATATGTTTGTTATAATCAAATAGTAGCCATAATCTACAAAATATTTTACAAAAATTCATCAAAGTACAAATTCACATTTATTACAAGTAAATTTAATTATTTTACTAACTGATACAAGAATGAACATTAAAAACCTTGCGAAACAAAAGAATACTTTTAAAATTTTTCCTTTTAAAAATATTTTTCAAGTGAGCATTAATATCTTGTCATCGAGGATATTTTTATTATAATCTAGTAATTATTCTCAGAATCTGTCACTTTTAGTCAAAGATTTCGGCCAGCGATGTCACAAACTATAAAAGATATTTTTGTTCATGTATCGATATAATAATTGTGTAATTAACTAACGTGTAAAACAGTCCCAAAAAACGTTTCCTCACTATTGGTCTCACACCACAATATATAATATACATTCAAATTTGTTTTATCTACCGAACCATTAATATAAAATCTTTTGATTAATATTCAGATTGAAAAATTTTTGTTTGGAGTATGAGACTTTCCAAACATCTAAAAAGTAAGTCATAGTGTTTATTACATCATTAATAATAATGTTGAAATCTTTATAATAAACATGATTAAAATGTAAAACATACCATATCTCTCACTACACGAATTATAAAATAAATGTAAAAATGAACATATACAAACAAAGTGTTGGTATTATTACCTTTCTGTATGTCATCTGATAAAAGCTCTCGTTTCGACAAAATCAATGATATAATCTTTGCAGTACGTTTTTAAATCTTCTCCGAACTGTGATATATTAAACTTCTTTAAATTGGAAAGAAATTTTTATATAAGATAATACGTATTTCATGGATTTTAATAGAAAAAAACTAATTATCATTTAATTTGCTTTAACAATGTAGTAATTATGCTTTTGATTGTGAAAATAAAAATAAGTAAATATATTCTTTTTAATATTCGGAACAAAGATTTGAATTAAGATTAAAAGAATGAAATTCATTTAGAAGCTTAGAACACATACATTAATACCAGGTAAGAGATAAATTTTTTTAGTTGTGCTTTAAAGGTTGTTTATTTTTTCATTATATATATAGGAATAAATTAACAGCTAATTCTTTTATTTCTGTAATATATTTTTTTAGAACTTTTCTTCAGGGATAAATAAGTGGGAATAATTTTTTATTCGATTATCTATCAATGCGAAATAATCAAATCTGTTATTATAAATCTTGAGAAGACTATAAACATATAGATAAACTCATACTTAAAATGACAACTAATATTTTCAGACTACATGTTGGCAATTATATAAAATTAAAACCCCTATGATAGAAAACGTGAAGATTGTAATAATTAATTTTTTTTCTTCTTATTTTACCATCAAATCAAGGAACATTTCCATAGCTTTCTTCTGATTTTTAATAAAAATTATCATTAATCGATGCCTAATTTTTTTAAAAGAATTATTTATTTCAACCACTATGCATTTTGATGAAAAATAAATTAAAAAGCAGAACTATTGTGTTAATTTCTTATAACTGCCAGTTTTATTAAGATATCCAAACACACCTTAAATTATAAACAGTGGACATTTCATAAGTAAAACAGGTAGGGTTTTGTTAAGGTAAAAATTCCAATTTAAAGTAAGTGTTTTATTTCCAAAGATCATTCTTATTTTTGTTTATTACAATAATTAAATTTTATACCAATTTATTTCAAATGAACTGAGAAAAACTTTATCATAAACGAGTAACAACTTTAGCAATCCTGAAGGACCGAAATCTAAAAAACGCTTAAAATACTCAACAAAATCACTTAACTCAACTCAATCTTTGTTATGGTTCAACCTAAAATAATATATAGAAATAAGATCTTTGATGTTTATTATCCATAATTCGTTATATTCAAAGATATGAAGTATGAATCATATTTTTCGTTATATTGACAGTGCGTTATGAAATAATGGTCAAAAAATGTTGGTATGATATCAAAATATTTTCTTTAAAATTCTTGTTTAAGTCATTAAGTTACTTTAGTTTATTCGGATCTCCTCTTGCCATGTATGACTAACTTTTGATTGTCTATTATTTTTAAATCGAGACATAATATTTGTAAAAAATTAATTTTGAACTGAAATAATACAATTTAATCTATAAAAATCTATAGATGTCCAACAATGAATGTTAAAGTAGATAGATTTGGAATTAGCCTATATTATAAAGTTAAAATAATTTGTGTTTAATTATCGCTTTATTATTTATCAACCCATGCTATTCTTTAACAGATTAGCTGAAAAGTATATGCCAGCTCTATTCGGTTAATAAGTTTAGATTTAATCATTCTATTCATATGGGGAATATATACCACGGTGACTTACTATAATATATTAATACATGCAGTGGCTTCTTCAACATCAAAATAATTAACTTTTGTGCTATCCAATTATAGGTATAAACCATGATTAGTAAACGTAGTTAAATATTATGATCGCATACGAATTAGTCAAAGCCCATTCAGTTGGAAATCATGATATCGAAACAATTTTTATTGGGCTGTTTCAGCATTTCATGTAAAATATGTTTGGTTATAACGAGTATTTCTGACGAAAAAATTAACGATCTGACTTTCTGAAGATTACTGTACCTACAATCGCTTTTCTCTCCATCCTGTGTCATTCTAGGAGTGTACTTGTATATGTAATTATATCTTCCGTAAATTTATAAGCGATCATGGAGTTTTTCTAAAAATTAGACGTTATGATTCAAAAAAATATTGACGAATTACATATAATTTCCTGTTATGAGAAAACTTAATAGTTAAATAATTATACAAGCTAATAATAGGAATTCAGAGAAGGTTCAATAATATCTATTAATTTTTAAAAATTTATTATATAAAAATGCTAAGTAAAATTAAATAAAATATAGAGATAAGATCACATCTTAGTCAGATATTTATGCTAACCACACTTCCGTACTTTTATTTTTCTGAATAGCAACAATGAATTAGATTTTAGAAGGATTTTAGACTGAGACCTTGATCCTTTTTATTTATTGCCGTTTGGAAGGCCAAATAATGGTTTTTTTAAATACTATAAAATTTTTATCGTATCCATAATATCGTCGTGACAAATATTTCCATCTTTTATAGAAAGAATTAACTTTTTTTTATTTTCGGCTAAGAGAGAGGTAAATTAAATATCCAAATATGTCTCACCAGCGGGTTTACAAATTTATGCTAAAAAGGAAGAATGGACGTATATATATTTAAATTAGAGGTAGAATCAAGTCTTTTTATGTAAAAAAAATAACGAAAATTTACGATTACCAGTTACCATACTTTTAGTTTATCATTAATAACTTTCATGACGTCACAATATCCATTTTCCTGTCAATGGATTGGGTTTCTTTGTTAGGATCCGCGGAAGAGAATATTCGAATGTTTGACAGGGTCCTCTTCATTGACGGGTGATACCAATGCTGAAGGAATACTCTATGTGAATGAGTGTCTCTATTCATACAATCCGTTAAACTAAATTTAACAACCATTAAAATATTTTTGATCGATAAAAATATACTTCAAAAATTAGATGCAACTCATACACGGGTATTTATAATATTTTTTACTGTCATCTCAATATGAAAAAGTTATAACTTTCGTCAATTTTCGGGTTTTCGAAATGCAAAATTTTGCACCGTAAAAACACTTCTGAAAAATTTGTTAAATATATCTCTGCTCAAAATTTTGTTATTTTTCACTGTAGATTATGAAATCGGCGACTTTATTTTGTATCCTGGAAAATATTCTCCAAATAGCCAACTCTAAATTCATATAAACTTTTATTGTATAATCATGATATTCTGGAGTTTCAAATATTTTAATATAATTTTTATAAAATAATTTTATTTGCTATATCCTAATATAAGTTTCACGTACTTTTTGTGGATTTGAAGCGTATTATATTTAGCTATTTAAAAGTAATATTTTCCAATAGAAAAATGCACCACGTTAACATATAGTTCAGCTAAAATTATAATTACTCAAAACTGGAATGTTTTAGATTGTCAACAACTTCTCATGGTTTCATTGTCGGAAAAATTTGCTATTAATGTGGATATTTTATAAAAGCTTTTATGAAACCCAAACAGCTGATTCCGATAAAAATATTTTAAAATAACTTCATAAGAAATGATATATTTTAGGATAGAAATACAAATTGGGAGTTTTCTAACACATCCAAGATAGAATCTATCTGTAAGATAAAAAAAACTTTACTATAGGCTCCAATTCATCTTGAATAAAGTGGAACACTTTACGAACTTAAAGTAAAATGAATTACGGTATGTGCTCCCACATAAGCCGAGTTTAGAAGCACAAAACACAATGCTGAAATCAGGAGGTCGGCTTATATGCGAGTATGACGGAAAATAGAACAAAAGAAAAAAATTTTTACTTTATTCGTATCAAGATGTACAATTTCTTCTAGTATATAAAATAAAAGTAGGCATTTTACACCCTCACAGTAACTAATTTTTATGAATCGAAAATATGGAGTAAAATTAGATAAGTTGAGTCGATATCCATGCAGGTTTTTGAAAAAACTGGCCATTTTAAAGCAGTTTAAGAGGGTCGGCTTATATGCTAGTATATACGATAAGTATTATTCAGACTCCCATTCTCTTGTCTTATTGACCCTTTTGTAAAGCTCTTAAATTATTAATCCGTTCTCCTATTTATAAATATCTTTGATTTCGTTAGTATAGTTCAAAATATACTTTGTATATATAAAACACATCGGCACTATCCTTGTTATTATTAAGATCAAAGTGAATTTATTTGCATTCGATTATGGCAATTCGGTCTCAATTGTATCAATATTTTAATTAAATTTTCTTATACACCAAACTAACTGTCTGAAAAATTTGGTTTTTTGTCAAATAATATTTTTAATTGGATCCTTTAAAAGATAGCCTCACAAGGTGCTAAATTAGTTTATGCATGCTCAGACGAATGATATGTATAAACCAATACAGGAACCTGATTCCTCCAGCTATCAAAATTTTTAACACATATCATTAAAAATAAATGTTTAAAAACTTTCTTCTTTGTCGGATTGAATTCTTTCGCAAACTAGTCATAGACAATAAGCTTATAAGTTAATAACATACAAAAGCAGGTATTTGATTATATATTATGGTAACTGTATTGTATTAATTGTCGCATACAGTTGTAACGAGACGGCAAATCTCGGGTTTTGACTAGCACCTTGAAAAAGTGTTTTACAGTAACCATATACCAATTAAAAAGGTAATCTTGGACTGTTAAAAATATCAACAGTGGGGAAATTGAGGTAACTACCAAATATCGATTGAGAGAGTTAGCCAAGTTATTACAGGATTGATCGATTTTAGTGGTGTTTTACTTTTATTTAAATAACTTTTTGTCAATTAATTAATTTATCACATCAGAAAACATACGAATTCATAACAGCCCAATAAAAAATAATCCTCATTTTCTTCAATTCTTGTTATCAAATCCTAGATGACCATCGAACAAAACATCATGGCATTGCCTGACTATCAAATTTGTTATTTTCGATGATATAACTGACACATGTTCTTCAGCAACGCTAATGTTTGGAATTTTTTTGATTCAATAATTGGTCATTGATTAATTACTAATGCATCATAAAAAATAATTATTTTCTGTTTTAGTCCAAATTCCCTTAATAAAATATATAACATATCAAAAATCTCAACATTCTTTTTCTATTATATAAACTAATCTTTATAAATTACAGGTTCTAATTGAGTAAGAATTACTGTTCTGGACAATGTGTCTCCGAAAACATTATTTTTCCACTCCTATAATAAGATCATTATATAATTACTGTTACATTTTAGCTCAGTATTCCACTCGCCTGTATCTAATTTTATTATTTAATAGACGTTGTTGTTGTGGTTAGCGTTTAGTGCATTTAAAACCTTGTACCAAAAAGCAAATAATGCCTGTATTTTATAGGTCAAACAAAATTTAAACACATTCTGATTCATTCCCAGAAAATTTCTTTTCACTATATTTAAAAAGCTTTTAGAATATTATTTAACAATGTCTTCCTTTTCCATTAGAGCTCCACAGCAATCCCACTAGCATCAGTATAAATGCTGAAAATTTTAATGTTGTCGGAATATACCAGAATAGAACTATGACATACAAGAAATTTGAAATTTTTACAAGCCTCATTATTATAACTACTCCATTTGAAGCCATTATTTCGCTTTGTAATTTCAATAAATGACCCTGAAAAGTTTCAAATAAATTTTCTATAATACGAAACAAGGCCTCAGAGCTTTTTTACATTCTTTTTATTTTATGGAATTCACTTTTATAGAATTCAACTTTGGAAGGATCAGGAATTATTCCACCTGTCTAAATATGAAACTAAGTTACTTGACCTGATTAACTACAAAAACTGTTTTTTTCTAGTCAATATTATCGTCTACTGATTTAGAATATACAGTCATATCACCCACCCATACCTTGATATTTATGCATTTATCGATTATTTGACTCATTAATCGTTCAAATGTTGCACAAGCGGGTTTTTGCAAAAAATTCATTCATATATATTCATTAGACCAAAATTTTTACGCAAGGTTAGGTAATTTGTGCAATACACTTTCGATCATTATTATGACCAAATAAAAAGATATCAAGTGAATAGCACTGTAATACTCAGAGCAATATACAAAAAACGAAAAATGAATTTCCAGGGCTCCCGCCCGCCTCTGCCATCCATTATAAATCCGAGATAAAATTACGTGTGACTCCTGATTGATCAAATTTTAACAGGTATATAAAGGACATCCCTGTTTAGCGCATATACCAAGTTATAACCTTCTATGTAACTTGGTTCATTTCTCTACTATAGATAAAATAATCCGCTAAAATATTTAAGACATCCTTGGTGTAAAATATCTACTCAAACGTGGGTGTGCGAGAGTGCGCACTAACTAAATATTACTAACATAGTCCTCCTACAAACTGTTCATAAATAATCGTCGTATGGACGCCGTGGTGCATGACGCGTTCTGCTGGA
>LDMZ01032757.1:0-11200 GCA_001455285.1 Sphaeromyxa zaharoni | reverse complement strand
TCTTTGGCGCCCCTTCATCGTTGCTTTTATGTAACGGGCGCCAATTATCGTTGTGTGGCACCACAACTATAAAGATTTAAGGAAACCTTTATAAAGAAAAATAGGATAACCCATCTAACGTTGCCTGCGGCCTGCATGTCGGAAGAGATTTTGGCAACAGAGAACTCTGCTATTTAAGTCGGAGAGAATCGGAGCAATTAGAAAAGTGTAATTAGGATAGTTTAGTACTTTACACTTTTAAAGTTAAAGGTATGGAAGAATCACTATTATGTCTTCATTCCACTTTCGAAACTCTGAATTGGTAACAGTTTTAATATTTTTCCGGAAACTAACTCGGCAGGAGGTAGGATGGTAGAGCTGTTTACATCTGTTCGTATGGCTAATAAGGCTATGTCTATTAATTCATCCCAGTTATCTTGGTTTGTCAATTAGGTGTAGAGTTAACTCATTTGCGGTTCTGTTGGTTCTTTCTACTTGATCGTTACCACTTTGAAATTATATAGTAGTTCTAGTCTTGTTAATTCAAAGTCGACGACAGATGTCTTGAAATATGTTTAACTTAAATTGAGTTTTTTGGTCTGAATAGACTTGATCAGGGATTCCAAAACGAGGAACTACGCTTTTAAAAAAGCCTGTGATGCAACTTTTACTGTTTGATCCAGCACGCCCTAAGTTTCAAACCACTTACTGAAATGATCAATTAAAAATATTAAGTAACGATTACTGTATTTATTTTTAGGCAAGGGCTCCGTTAAATCGATACTCTAAAGACTAAAATGGTTGTTAAATTTTATATGGTTTAACTGGGTTTTACAGGGTGAATTTTTTGTTTTTTTTCAAGGAACAATATTAAAAATTCTAATATAAGATTTAATATCTTTGATTAGATTAGACCAGTAAAATATTTTTGAGATTAGTTCATAAATCTTGTCAATTCTGAAATGTAAGAGGCTCATTGATGTGCTCATTCAAGAAGTTGCTTTCGTAAAGAGGATGGTACCACAACTTTTGTTCCTTTTTGGATTTTTTGTGACAAAGAATACCATTGTTCTGGAACAAACTGTTTCGTTTCCTTATTAAATTATTTATTTCATTAATTATTTCCTCCCTTATTTCGTCTCCTTCGAATAAAACATTGTGAATTTTTTTTAATATTGGGATCCTTGACCAGTTGATTCTTAAAATTTAAGGTAGTACCTAAGTCAACTAAAGTGATATAGCGGGATAAGGCATCGATTACAAGATTTTGTTAAGCAGGAGAATACCTTATATAATAATTGTAATCTTTCAAATTCATTATCGAAGGAACACGATGTCTTCAGGTATCTGACATATTTTTTGTTGTACTATAGGATATTGATCATCATATAAATCAAAGCTTTGACCATATAGATAACCACATAGTTTTCCTATTGCAAATAAAAGAGCACACCATTCTCGGTCTGTTGTGGAATATTTCCGTTTTAAAGAAATTTAATAATGACTAAAAAATGCTATTAGATATTCTATGCTGTCTATTTCTTCAGAGAGTGTCGATCTAGCAGATTCATCTGACGCTTTAGATCGCAAAAAAATATTTTTCTCCAACGACAAGAAATTGTAGAGAAGAAATATTCTAAAATTTTTTCTTAATTTTCTTTCTTAAATGCGAGATTACATCATCATCCCAATTTCATTTAGAGGCTTTTTTAATAGTTGAACGAGGGAGAGGAAATTTCCGTAAAATTTCTGGTAACAACCAGCGGTTCCCTAAAAGTTTTGTAGTTCCATGACATCTTTTGGAAAAGACCTTTGAAGGATGGATCGAGCTCATTCGAGTCTGTTCTGATATTAATTTTTGTACAATGATTCCAATTATTTGGTCTGAGTGTCTAAAAAATTTCACATGCTTTTTTACGTTTTCAATCAGGCATCCTTTAATCTCAATTAAAGTTTGTTTTTAATGCTCTAAATGGGATTCTAAGTCACAACAAAATATAATAATAATATTTTCAAAATATTCAAGGCGATTTTGTTGATATCTATATAATTTATATATTAGTCCTTGGAACTTGACTTGAGCGTTCATAATGTCGAAGACATGACGTTAAATTGGTAATGGCTAAATCCCAGTCCGGGGCAAAACGTAATTTTTAAAAATGATTTATCTAAGGCAACTTGTAATAACCGTTTATAAGGTCCAAGACAGAAAAATAATACGAGTCTGCAATTTGATCTAGTGCGTTGTCAACCTGAGGTAATATGTATAGAATCTGCTGATGTGTAGGATGTGAATCCATAAATACCCATTTATAAGCTCATTTGTTAATAGTCACGCTCTACGATCATGACCGTACGTCTATTACAAATTACGACTACTTAATCGCTTAGCAGTTGTAATTGAATTAAACTTACATTAATCATCGCGGAATCAATTAGCTACGTTTTTTTCCTTTGTAGATATTGGTGGTTATGTCAAGGACACGATCGGAACACATTAATTTTGATAATTATTAATTAATTAGTCATTAATTCTTTAATGGATCGTTTGGAAAAATGCTTCATTCCGGCTCAGACGCCACGGTTGCGAGTATCATTGCCTTTTTTTGTGAAGAAATAAGCCCTTTTTTAACGTATCGTGTATCTTTTTCAAATTCACCCCTCAACGCAATAGGAACCATGTACGATATGACTTTCAAGTAGATGTGATGGGGTATATATTTTGTGATTTTATATTTCTATCTGTAAATCAATTATCAAGGCTTTACGTTGAGAAAATATCATGCAATCCTTTAACAAATCCTCTCTAGTTTTAGTTTTGTCTCCCAATTCTACGTATCCAATAATCGAAGGAAATATAATTTCTTTCGTAAATAAACCTACAGAAATGTGATAATTTATTAGGAAATCTATTCCAATACTTCATCAAATCTCAAGGTTTTTAATTACGTCGAATCTTTAGGATAGATATTTACTTGAAAAAAATAAATATCCATAGAGCCAGTAACTGTACAAGTGAACCATTAACCGTTTTGAAATCCAGCTTTAGGGGAACTAGGTCTTTTTATTTATTAGTCAAAAATTATTATATGAAGTGCACAAAACTGTATGAAACCAATGCCATAATTATTTTAACACAATGGAGTTTAATCTCTAAGAGTGCTGTCTGTCCCCACTTCATGCAGTTAACAGGTATATTTCCTTTGCAATAAAACTTGTTGCGTCCATGCTCTCAAAATTTAAGGCAATCAATGTTATGTGACTTTTCGCCAAATCCTTGTAGTCAACATCGCTAATAACTGAAATTCACAAATATATCATTTGGAATTCGAAATAGTAAACTTTAATTCTTCAATTTGTTTGATAATTGATTTGACTTCACCAACAGTAAAGATTACTTCAAAATATGTTAAAAATCAAGTTTTGTTTTCCGGATTCTGGTCTAATGAAACAACAAAACCACGTTCATTCAAGTATATATGACGAATTTCTGAAAGTTACGAGTAGGACTCATTATTTAGAGCATGGAGTTGTGCTCTTGTGTGTATATGAAATTCATTGATAATTTTCTTCGCAGACAAAAGGTTAAATCTTCTTCTGATTAATTATTATATCGTTAAGCTTTTAAAAGTGCCTTTGTTCTATCACAAAATTTAGTAAATTTCTAATCGTCTCTTAAGTTAGCCTGTGAAAACTGATGTCAAAAATATTCGTTTCCCAATGAATTTTCATGTTATGCAACAATAATTTTCTTTAAATATTCCAGGTGCGTTAAAGGTCTCGTCCTTTTTTTTGAAATGTAATTCGTTTGTGCATCTGTCGGACATGCGAAAACTGAATTTAAAAGCTGCTACACATCTGTTCACTCTTTTGCTGCTCCACGTGATCAAATTTTAGAAGTTTAGTGCAGATATCAACTCCATTTCCGAATTTTCGAACGATTTCCGAGATAAAGCCGTAGTAACGATATAATAATAATTTTTTTTTTCAAATGACTGCCCTCCATGCGTACCTACCATAATAATATACTATCATCAATTTGGCTCAACATTCATTATGTCAGTGTTTGCTTCTTTCCCAGTTGTTATAAATTTTTTTGAATATTTTTTGAACGATTATAAAATAGTATTTTGATTTTTACACCTATTTTTCTCTAGTGATAACATTGATGATATTGATGTTTCTTTTGTCGATTATATTTTAGGTTAAAATTGTTATGTCCACAACCTATGAAAAAATTTTTTCATTTATGTGAAATTAATTATAGAGTCCTTTTTTGATAAAATTTCGTTTAATATTTTTATAAAATGCATTTTTAAAAAGTTTAAAAAGAATTTTAGCATGTATAGTAAGGTGGATTTATCACAGTAAATTACCATTTTATTCAATGCAGTATTGCGTAAAGAAACTATTCATGCATACCAATGAATATTTTTTTGAACTTACATGATCACACTTATGTCGGTTGGAAAATTTTTATCTTTGATCCGACAGTAATAACTATTTGTTTCTCTAAAAAATATTTTGATATCAAGTACATTCAATCCTTTAAAGATATTCAAGGAAAGTGATGTCTATTAAAATTTATAGTTAGTTCTCTAGATCTGTATCGTAAAAATTGATTAGCAGAATATTTTTTCATGAGTGAAAAAGAATATATGACTGAATTAAAATATATTTAGATCGAATAATCTTTTTTTAAATGATTCATTCTTAATGTCACAATTATTATTAGGACATTGTAAAATACTAGAATTATAAAATTATGCCACTAATAATGTCAAATGAAGAAGAAATCATTGTAAAGACATAAAATAATTCAAATATACTTATTTAAATTTTTATTGTGTTAAAATTATTTATTAACCTAATATTGAAATATGGCTATTAGTTTTTAATAAATCAATGTTTAGAATAAAAATGTTAATGATCTCTTTCGAATAAGAACGAGAATATTATAATATCGTGCAGTACATAAGTCATAACGTTATTGAATCGGTTGTTAACGGCAACCGAATAATATCGAATTATTTATTCAAAATGATAAAACGTTAGTGCGATGTGTGGTTATATAATATTTTTTTATATTGTAGTTAATCCATTATGAGAGATAACTGTAAAATTTATATGGCCCAGCACTGGGTATTTAATACCCGCGGAGGTAAGGACATTAAATCCTTGAATATGCTGAGGCTTAAGGGCTTGCCACATGTTTCATGCGACGATAATTTTAATTCAAAAACTGATAAAAAACCTCATGGATAGAGTGCCCGCCTGGACATGTCCAATATATATCGCAGGTTATTAAATTTACACACTAAACAAGTTTCTTCGTTTTCTTATAGTATTCCTGGATCGAAGATAAAGGATTTATATCATTAGATCCTGTCGAAAGCATCGATAAAGTTGATCTCGAGAGTTGTTTCAAAAAATTCACCGAAGCATGTGAACAATGTTGCTGGTTCGAAGAAACCAGAATTCACATTTTCGAAAGTTTAAAGTGTTCTGACCTTCGTCTTGAATTTAAACGGTTTACTACCGAAGAAGGAATGATAAAAGCAATACTGAGGAAAAATTTCCACCTACTCGTTCCAGACACTATACTTGAATGTTGCAATTGGTAAGGCAAGAACACTTTGTATATATCCAAGAATACTATAACTTCATTAATGAAGTTGTGAGGAGACTTTCGATAGGTTCTTCTTGGACATAGTCAGAAGCCATATGAAGAGATGAAACCTTTGTCTAATCTAAATGATTTAACGGAACAATGAATGATTTAATCTTGAATCCATTCCGTTAAGGGAATTATAGAAACGATCGAAACATGAAAATTTGATACTATCCCGTGTGTTAGACTTAAGAAACGAAGAAAAAAATCAAACTAACAATGCTAAAAATCTTCCATATAATCATAGTCGGAAAGTAAAAGCAAAAATATTATCCTATTCATAAAATGAAAGGACATGACCGCACAAATTGTGTAAAAAATAAAAAAAAATAGTAAACCTCCCGCTAAAGTAAACAAATTTAAAAATTATAAAAAATCCATTGCGATTCAGATTTTAGATGTATAACATAAATTGGTGAAAAAGGTGGTAAATTCTATAAAAAGACGTAAAGATTTTGGTGGAAAATGGATTCTCTGTCGATCTCGTGAAGAATTCAGCCATTTATGATCCAATCTGGATTTCTAATGATCAAGAGACATTGTGATTCCCGAAGATAAATCTATAGGAAAAATTATCGGAGAGGTTAGACTTGTTTCGCAGATTAATAATATACCAAATAATACTTTTAGCTTTGTTGGAGAAGCTGTAGAGGACTTAAGTAACGACATAATACATAAAGTGAGCTTTTCTATCGTGAACCGAAAATTAAATTCGATTTTTTCCAAAATACTGTCAAAATTAATGATATCGAAATTGAAATGCCGGATATAGAGGAAAAATTTACTTCGAAAGTGGATGAAAAACTAATTGGAATGTTGAACTGCTATATGGCGATAAGTGAAGGTATGAGAAGTAAAATATATTCGCACAGATTCAAAAACCCAGAGCTCAGATGTATTATATGTGAACCCATGGAAATGAAACTACATTGCGATCTCAACACAAAATTAAGAAAATACACTGTTACTAGCTCAGTTCGCAAAAATTTTAAAAGTCACCTTCAAAAACTTGAAAAACCTGACATAATATCATTACAACAAACCAATACCTTTAGTTCTGCTTTCTCAGTTTTCAAAAAATCTGGTGATATTCTCTTAGTTGTAGACCTTAGCCAATTAAACGCCTCAACGATTTCATTATCATATTTAATTCCACGGATCCAAGAAATAATGATTGATCTCAAAGATAGGAAAGTTTTTTTTCAAAAATACACTTAAAGACGAGGTATCATCAATTGAGACAAAGGGAAAGTGCAACAAAACTTGCAGCGTTTCGAATCATTGGAAGAACTTGCGTCTACAAAAGATTACCTTTTGGTCTTAAGAATGCTTCGTTTATGTTCCAAAAAACCATTACCGATATGCTTCGTGATATCGAAAACGTGATAGTTTATATAGATGATATACTGTTATATTAAAAAAATGTTGACAATCATGAAAATCTGGTATTAGAGGTTCTCAAAATACTTTCCGACAATAACGAACCTCTAAATTTCGAAAGAATCAGAATTTTGTATGGAGTCAATACATTTTTTAGGATAGGCTATAAGAAGTCTTGGAATAAAAGGAGACATTGACAGATTAAAAATAGTAGAAGATATTCCTAGGCCTAGAAATCTTAAACAATTTCAAAAAAATGTTAGGCCTGATACAGTGGCGTCGACCGTATGTTCATGATTTATTTCGTGTATCCATTCAATTAACTGAAAAAACAATAAAAACAATTTCTCCTGGTGTGATCAAGATTAAAAGTGTCTCTCTTTGTTTATCTCTAAAAATTAAGAAAACCTACTGTTTAACTATCATGATCCTGATTTGCCATTTGAATTATTTTCAGACGATTATGATTTCGCACGCGGTAGTCGTTTTAAACAAAAAATTGACTTATTGGAATCTTCAGTTGAAAGTTGAGGGGAGCAGAGAGTGGATATACAGTGATGGAAAAGGAATTTTTCGATGTATTCTAATCTCTCGAACATTTTTGATCGATTATCCTTGGAAGCCAAGTATGTGTATATTCAGATAATAGAAATATTTTTATGTTAAAATATCCAAAGAACAATAGGATTAAAAGCTGTATTTGGCTAATTCTGGAATATGATTTTAAGTATTTTTATATTGTATGAGAGGACAATGTCGTGACAGACTACCTTTCTCGATTCTGTGGCAGGGTTTCACCTCAACATGCAGTACTCTGGTGTCTTAAACAATTTGAAAATTTTCTCAATTGAGGCCTAACAGGGAATAAATTTAATTCTGAAATTTTAGCTTTGTTTACTTTTTACACAACAAATTTGGTCATACCGGAATTAAAGCAACGCGCTCTGCTTTACAATAATATTGTGGAAAACCTTATTCTTCTGTTGTATATATAATTGTAAAATGCTATCTATTTTGTCAGCAAGCTAAACACCATCATATAAAATATGCGAAACTTGATGGAGGTCTCTATAAGAGAGGAGTTTTAGAATAACTGTCATCTGACATATGCGAGCCGTTCAGAATTAAGACTAAGGGATGTCAGTTTTTTAAAAAAATATTATGTGGTTAAATATAAAGATGCTTAGTCCCGTTTCACTTTAATCGATTTAATAGCAGATATATATGCTCAAACCGTTGTAAAGTCTATTAGAAGATCTGGCTTTAAAATTTTCCATCCCCAAAATGAATTCATACGGAGTTGGTTAGACAATTATGTTTCCATTAATAATAAGTAATATAATTGGGAATTAACAAATCTTTTATAAAATTAAATGAACAAAGATTCATTACTGGACGCAAGATTGTGATGATATTATTGATATCATGTTTATAATTTTTTTACAAAATCTTAATTAAATATTTTTGTTTACTTTTTGATTAAAATCAATAAACATTCCGAAATTTTCGTTTAATAGTACTAAGATTTCATTTTACATGAATGAGTCGATTTTTTATTGAATGGTAAATATTAGTAGATAATAAAATTGTTAAGTAATGGTCGTTAATGATTGGAAAAAATTTTTTTCAATATGAATGCAGCCGTTCAAATGTTGGCAATTACTTTCTTGTATTAATAAATTAAATAGGGTAGAACAACCAAAAAAATATTCGTTTGCAGTATCATTTTTTTAAATGGTACAAATATATGCACTTCAAATATATATTATTAATTCATCTTTTTAGAAAAAATTTAATATATGGTTTCAAATGAGATAAGCAAACATCAATTAAACTATATTTTAAAATTTGCTTATTAAAAGGTTCAGAATAATAATTTTTGTTATCAATGATAACTATAAACATGCACATTGCTTTAGTTTAGTCATACATGAATGAAAAATTGTACAAATATATATAAATATATGATGAAGCAAACTATTAAATAATACTTGTATATCATATGCCGCACACGAGGTTGCAGTGCGGCCATTTATATTTTTCGATTTGTTCCAGACGACATCGTTCGTTGATGATCGTATTCCAACACACAACCTTCTATATCATTTAAGATTTATTAAAGAGTTTTCGAAGAGTCATCATCTAAAAAATTGTCCTTCAATGATAATTAAGCATACAGTATATAAGCAAGGGAGAAGAATACTATCAATCATTCATTTTGAAAGAAAAATTTAAATTAAATAAAGTTTTCAAACTCTTCATGGGGACGTATATAATATATTTTTTTAGTATTTTCAATTTTATAATAAGTTAGAGGATGAAAGATTTTTCATCTTTTATTCTTAATTTTCTAAAAATTATCTTGATTTATCTAATGTAACTTTAGCTGGAAGCAACCCATCTCTGAATCGACGTCTTTATATTATTATTTTTTTTCATGGATGTTTCGTGTACAGAAAATATATTAAATTAAAGTTTTAAGAAATAACAAGCAGTTATTCAATCTTTATTGTTGACTTATAGAATTTGTTATCAAAAATTGGTTGATTATAATGATTGTTAAAATTTTTAGATTTTTTAATAATCAATTAAATTATTTGATAGATTTTATTTTTCACAATGTTAATTAGAAGTAAAGATAATAAAGGTTTAGTATAATAGTGTTACTGTATTTGATACTATAGTTTTAACATAAATTCACAATAAATTAATTTTGTCTTGGTAATCTGCATTGCACAATATAAGCCTATTGCTGCACCAAAAGAAATCTCTGCGAAAACTTTTAGTCAGTTGAATTAGTCTTTTGCAATTTTCCAAAGCTTTATCTGGTAGTAATACTAAATCTAAATGCTCTCCATAGCAAAAAGGCACAAAAAACTGCCAAAATTTACTATCATCATTGTATAACTCGTAAAAATGTTTGGGTTTCCATGTGGGATATCCTAATTTTTCCTGAAGAAATCCTCGAGGAAGATGAGTAAAGAATTCGAGAAGGGAGGTCAAAGTGTCATTCAGTAAATCGAACCTCAGACGGCAGTATTCTTCGTCTTTTTTACATTTAGAAAAATGAGATGGAAAATCTAGAGGGAGGATTACCCCAGAAATATCTCCACCGGTTGCAACATCAATAAAGCATATTATTATTAGCAGCTTCATCATGTAGAATAAAGTTTTGTAAAGTTATTAGAAAATTAGCCTATAATTACATATGTCATTTAAATATAAGTAAGACAATTTTATTCTATTTTATACTACTTTAAATCGTTTTAATAATTAATAACACTATTGATGCTATAATTATATTAAGGTTAAGAATATCGATGAATTTGTGTTTAAACGATTTAATTTAAAGAACATTCTTATTTAAAATTCGTTGTCTTTAAGTATTATAATGGAATTTTTTATCAAACAAAATTAAAAATAATAAATAAGTAAATTGGATGATAATGGTTAGTTTTCAATGTAAAATATATGATGTGATGTTTAGCCAATGCAGTCACAATCTGAGATAGATTTTAGATTGCGTCAAACACGAGGACCAAAATTTTCATTGGTATGCAGACTATCGGTGGAAAATGAAATTTTTAAGTACTATTGTAGAATAAACCAAAGCTATGCTGCTTTAATGTACTATTCTGCACCGTAAAGTATTAAATAATTTATTAATATTTAGTAATGATCGTATATAATCTATATATTGTGATCCGAAAATAGATTAACCGTAATATGCTATATTTATTTCTTTAAATAATTTCTATCAATAAATAAATCCAAACATTTGGATTATCGAGGTTTTATTTAAAATTGGAACGTTAGGGATATTTATTGAGTATATCTATATTTTTTCCATCTTTTGATTTTAATTTCGATTTATAACTTGCTTATGAGTTGTAATTTATTAAACAAACTTCCTAGGCCGAAACATATACTACTTATGAAAGTTTACATTTTTGGAGGCACTTCGTCCAAAAATATAACTTGATATTCTTGATTACTTTTTTTGAACCATTTTTTATATAGAAAAGTTACACATAAATATTAAAATGCATTTTTTTAAATAGCTTATTTGGCCTTAATTTTTATTTATTTGTTCCTTATATATATATTTTTTAATCGAATTTTATAGCTATTCTAAAGATTAAAATTTATTTGTGAGATAATTGTCATGTA
>LDMZ01032727.1:0-18316 GCA_001455285.1 Sphaeromyxa zaharoni | reverse complement strand
TTTTTCATTTGTGTTGGAGTGGTATAAATACCATTGTTAATAACTCTGCATACACATATTGACATTTGGGGTATCTTAACGAAAAAAATCAGATATGGTTGATCAGTTTCAATTTATTCTATGCAATTTTAGTTTCGTTTATACTAAATTGTGATACCTCTTGTATCGAAGCTAATCGAAATCATATTGTCATAAATTCTCGCGGTCTTTCGATAATGGAAGTAGAAATCTTGTGTTATGCAGATACGGCGAAAGAAATTTGTTTGTAGGTAACTTGCACCCCTAATATTGTTTAAATGTTCAATTAATGATTAAGTTTATGCCACGGTCAGCAGATGAGACCATTGCCAGGTTTTTAATTGAAAAGGGTCAGTGCAAAAATGAGATAACAATAATATAATCTTATCAATTTTAAATGATGTAGAGATATATTAACGTCGACTGAGGTATAGGCGGAGTGGTTTATTGTGGCGCCTGATTTCATCTGACCGAAAACTAACCCAAACAGCAGAAAAAATCCATATTTTATGAATTAAAATTGACCATAGCATACCTGTTATTAGATTAAATAATATTGATGAGAACATTAAACTGCGATTTTGCTTTGATTTTAATGATGGGCCAATTATTTGCAATAACTACTATGTGAACTTTATCAATATGTTAACATATTTAATTAAAATAAAGGATTAATTGTGAAAATTTATCATTTTTCTTCTATAGTTTTGAAATATGCTAGGTTACAGTTAAGTGTGAGGGTTTTGTATAAAGCACATCTATCAATGATTCCATCTTGATGAGAACGCTTTAATTCATTTAATAGTAGTATTATGCATTTAGTATAGTCAAATGATAGGATCTAAAAAATTAATTCCAAAACATAAATTTCTCCATTTTTTATTTTGACGAATCGTTTGCCTTTGGCGTATGTATATAGTCATCCTGATCTGTGCTACGTTTTTTGTTCGTTGTTATGGAAAAGAGCACATAAATACGTTCTCAAGAGAAAGTTAAGCATGAAAGTTCATCTACGCTTTCGTTTTTACGAATTGAGGGTTTTCGTTGTTTGCAATTGATTTAATTTTTAATTCAATAATTGAAAATATTTAATCGTATTAAATAATTTCCTCATAGTTGCTACCACAGAGATTTTATGATACGTATATTTATAAAGAAATCTCTAGTGTTACTGGATAGGGTTAGAAGTAGGTTGAATAAAAAGAAGGTAAAAAATGGCCATAAATATCGGGAGGTTATTAAGAGTACGTGTAACTTCTTAAGGTGCTCTCTTATTTCACTTCTACTATATTATAACCCTGTATATTTAATAATCGTTTTGTATCATAATTTAATAATATTTGTAAGCTTAAGTGCTGATTCTTAATACATTGAAAAATTTAGAAATGTTTTCAATAAGTGATTTTTTAAGGAGATTCCCTCCAATAAAAATACTAACTTACTATATACATGCATGACTCTAACTTCCTATTTTAAAATTTATACGAAATGATGACGCCATCCTTATTTTATTTTTTAATAATTAGATATTCGACTAGTTTGCAATATTCTCCTTTCCTGACTAGCGAATTTATTGCTAATTTTAGACCGAGTCCCTTGACCCGCCTTTGATTCTCTTGATTGAAAATATTTCTTTGATTTAATTATTATTTTGGACGAATCACTTCACTATATCTCAACTATCTTTTAATGCTTCTATCTCCCGTAATAAATTACCAAAAGCACTATTTTGTTGAATTAATGTACTAACCAGCGTTTTCGAATATTTATTCTGTAGAGTCTGTTAATTACGTTACCCCAGTAAAATTTTTATTTTTTTTCGGTGAATTCAATAAATTTTGCAAAAGGCGTCAAATCGGAGAGAACGATTTAAAGTATGTTTGGCATTAAAAACCATATATAATTAATCAGTTTAAGGTATAATAATTTAAAAAGGAAAAATATGGCTATATTTGCTAATTTTAGGTACTGCCTAAATAGATGAATTTTTGACTCTTACATAAAAATATTATATATTTAAGAATAACAGAAAAATCAAATAGTTAATATACACATTTGAAAATTCTTTATTAATACATATAGACATGTTTAACTTAAGTATAACAGTCATATGTTTTAAATTTATAACTAGCAAGCTTTACATCTGATCATATGAAATACCACATCGAAAAGCGTAAGAGATAAATTATTCGGATATAAATTGTACAAACATTTTAAAAAGAAAAGGCTATAAATAAATTGATATTTAATATAATGCATGTAAATTTACTTTGGATTAACATATAGATGATTTTATTAGTTTTTGATTGACTAACATAACACCAAACGTAAATAAATCCATTTTTTTTATAATATATAGATTTCTTTTAGTAATTAATTTTCCAAAAAACAGTCCTTTAACGTTTATATTTATTAAACAAAAAATAATTATGTTTTTATGTTTGTTTTTTCAGTTAGTAATTGAAGCTCTTTAATTAGTCACGCCATATATGTATTCTAAATATTGCAAAATCAATCTCGATGGCAAAGATACAAAGGCTATCTATCAAAGCTCGAAATATATGACTCAACTAATTATTTGGGTAAGAAAGTATATTTTTGGGATTTAATAATTCTAATCGAATACTAACAATCTGTAATTAAGCACTAATCTTTTTATGATCTTAATTAGTATATCTGATTTAAACCACTTGTCTCTATTAAAATCGTACAACTAATCATTTTTTGCCGTAAATATAAAAAGCAATTGAAATTTTGAATTTTCAATTAATACAATCTTTGATCAAAACCATGTAAGTAGCGCGGTAAAAAATATGTTATTAATATAGTCCCATGTTTTGAATAGCTATCCTTAATTAAAAGCATAGTTTACTCATTATTTGAGATTGCCAATGATTTCAGGATCACCTTTTTGTCCAATAGGATTCGAATGTGCTCGCACCGTACCGGATTAGAAAACGTATAAACTTCAAACCCATGTTGACGGATATAACTCCTTTACAGATCGAAAATCTTAAGAAACACAAGTACAAATCATTTGGAAAATCATTGTTGGAAGAACCGTTCCAGCTTTGGTGGAACTGGAGTTTTAAGTTGTGTCCATCGTGGATTTCCCCAAACATGTTGACTCTCATGGGCCTTTTATGCACTCTGCCACCTGCAATTTCGATTATTTATTACTCACCAAAATTTACTGAGGAGGTTTTATTTTTGTGGAGGTAATGAAACTGCATAGCTCAGTTCGATTGTCAAGATCTATTCTTGTATTGGAATTTTTGCTTATCAAACATTGGATGCCTTGGACGGGAAGCAAGCTCGTAAGCTGGGGATGTCATCCCCGCTTGGTGAGCTCTTTGATCATGGCTGTGATATTATTAATCTTATATTTCATCATATCATCCTTTTTGGGTGTTCACGGCTAGGTCGGCACCCTTCAGCGTTGAAGCTTATTTTTTTAACCTCTTTTTCAATGTTGTATATCACCCACTGGCAAAGCTATGTTGTGGGTGGTTTGAATTTTACATGGTATATATATATTGGTTTCTTGTGACACCTTATATAGGATTAGCGTAACTGAATCTGACCTCACTATAATGATCGTTTGCATTAGTTCTGCCATTTTCGGCAGTGATGCGCTTCAAATAGAGGTATTTTCGTTCTTCTTAAAACTGGATTCATTATTTTTTAATTCATTTCGTAATATGGAAAATTGATTTAAAAAAATTTTCTATGAAATTTATTTAAGGTTGAATTTTTTCATGGCCCGATCAACGAATGATGCGCTTTTAACAAATTTTTTTTACTTGATTCAGGAGCATGCGTGAAAAAGTGCAGTGAAGTTCTTTACAACCCGTTACATCACAAACGGACTAGTAAGATTGTCAGAGTCCCACGACTTCCAGCACATACATTTTGTGTTATAAATATATATTTGCACTTATATTATCTAATGTTAGGCTAATAAGTTTTGAAATTTTATTTTTTATACATTATAATTTCTTACAGTATTTAATTCCTAAACTGTTTTATATAAATGAAATTTTATGTTCTTTTTAGATTTTGTTATAATGATTTTACTTTTAAAAAAGTGTATTGCAGCCAGAATATCTTGATATGTGGATAAGAAAATGTTTTGATTTCAGGAATTCTACTGTAACGCCATTCTAAGTTATTAAGCTAATCTCCAAGTTTTTTAATGAACAATTTATTTTCTGCATTTAAATGGATTAAAGAATTTAGATAAATCTTATGATGATCTTAAAGCATATCTTAATATAGCTTAATGAGCTAAAGTATCAGTAGATGATACCAGTATATCTAGATTGAATTTTGAAAGTTTTCAATAATAAGATTACTCAATATGGGTTTTATCTTAATTTTTGTAAGGTTATCTTTAAGAATAATTCAATTGTCTATTAATATTTAACTTTGTGTATATATCATACCTTACTTTCTTAATAATATAGCCCTAAATTTTATCCATTTTTACAACAATAAATATATATTTATTGGTAGCAAAGATTTTTCTGGATCTCCATCATTTTTTATATCTAAATACTTTATAAAAATGGAAAATCCAGGTTTAATCTGATACCTTTGAATTTTATTATAATATGGATTGTTATGAGATTCAGGTAGTTTTCATTGGAAATATATTTCCTCTAAAATTTGTTTGTGTTTATATCAAGCGCTACAAAAATAAAACACCAAAAGAATCCCCCAATTTAGGTTCTTTTTAAATAGCTTCTTTTTATCTTTGAAATGGATTAGAAATCATCTTCGTATCTATTTTATTCTTGGAGGCGTTTTTTTATCTGAAGGCATTAAAAGGTGTAAATTTTTTCTTACCTTCTGACAGTATTTTATATATAAAAAAATATTGATCAAATATATATTTTTGATTCATTTTTTATATTTTTAGACTGAATTTCTTACTTTGATTCATCAGTGAGATAAGATATCCTACGTCTGTTTTTTTATGAAAAAATTAATTTTTTTAATTAATATTTTATTTCATATGTTTCGATGATTTTTTCATCTCAATCCAATACGATCTTAATAGTGCTTATTATATATTAACTAATTGATTTAGTTATTAATTTTGATATTATATAATGACCGATTTATCATCTAAACATGATTGAACTGGAATTCAGAAAGTTGAAACATCAAAATGAAATTAATTGATAATTTAAGTGGAATAGTAACTTTAAAAGATATCCCTTTTTGCTCAGATCATCTTTGAAAAGTTCAATCAATTGACCATAAGTAAACAAATATCAACAAGGTTTAATTACCTCAAAGGATAGAGAGTTTCGATCCACGGACTCGTTCTCTCATTGAATAAGTCAAGTTCAATTCTGAGCGTTTATAGTATATATATTCAAATAGGTTCCTCAATATATTTATTGCTGTTAAAGTCTATAAATGTAATCATCTCTAATATTATTAGTCACTCTGTCGAATAAAAAATTCATACTATCGTAATGAATTATATTATATTTATACGTGCTAAACGTTGGCTACAAAGCCATATTACTCCAAATTATTTTATTTGAATGCTGAATTTGGTAGCTCTTTCATTTAAAAATTTTCGAAGTACGTCCTGAAGTTCTAGGCTTAAGATATTTATATTATTTTTATATTTTATTAAATTTTCCAAATCTGAGGGCACGTAAGATTTTTCAATTTTAGTATTTCTTGAAATTTTTACATAAATTCTGTTTCCAGTCGTTCCTGAACAGTTTTTCAGCACTAAAACCTACAAACAACTCAAATCATATTCCTTGAAATCTTTAAATATATTGACTAAAATTTTATCTCTGTTTCGTCAGACTTCTACTTTAAAATCAATTAAATTTACACTAGTAAATTTGGAAAGAGACAAAACAAAATGAATAAGATCGGATTAGAGCTTTGTTTTCGCATATCGAGACTGTAGAAAGGACCTCATTTTTGATAATTTTTTTATTATGTTGCTACTAGCAATTTATCTTATATATTTGAAACATCACTCTAACTGGTGGTGGTGGTTATTCGAATTTTTTCTATAACAGTGTATTAGCGAGTGAAGTTTATTCGTTGTTTCCTCCTCGCAAATATAAATTTACTACTGCTTGATACATTTTTCAAGTAAACACAAAGATGATCCTCTCAGTGATAACAGAAAGCCAATTAGTCGGCTGTATAATAACATCAGTATCAGGCTTACCCGCTAGACAAATTTATCAAATTTTACAGGGTAAAATGTAACACTTGGGTGACTTCTAACCATATTTTGTAGTGAGGTTGGTATATCACTATGTAACGTTCCTGTTTTGTTTATAATATTAAATCCGATATAAAAATTTTTAATCTTTCTTTGTATTGTATATTTAAAAACTAAATGCTAGCATTTATTATTTACTTAGTATAAAAATCACGTGTAAAATACTTTTTATTTTTTATTAATCAATGAATTGGTTACAAACAGTAGCCTGTAATATCTAACATGATTTTATTTGGTGTACAGTTTGAAAAAATCCCAATTGATGATAATCAACATACCATAATATTTAACTTGGCAGCTATTTATACAAGAAAAATATTTTTGAACGTTATTGAAGCAATAGGAAAAACTTAAAACGATTAATTTTATGAAAAAAAATTATATTTGAAAATTTTTTTAAACCAAGATTTTCTGTATACAAAGATTAGTTTTTAGGGCAGAATTCACTCTATTTCTATTTTTACAGAAATTTTAATATTAGGATATAGATGAATTTCTCTGATTCATATCAGATCTTGAACATATGTATTGTTTAGTTCGATTATTTTTATGAAGTCATATAATGCAGTAAAAAGTGTTGTTTTGTAGTTTGCATTACCATACTCGATATTTATCACATTTATTTTTTGCCTAGAAAAAGCTATGAAATCGTGAACCTGAATATTTAAAGTTGCATCTTTGTTGATCCAGATTTTATTTATACAGGGATTCGGAATATATATAGTGCTAAGATCTCTTTTATTTTCGATTTCTGTTCTTCAATTACATTTTTTTCTAAAATAACTTAACCCGATAATTAAACATGAAACTGAAGTTTACGCGGTTGAAAATTAGCTCCTTCAATTCTAATATTAAAACGTTGTTTTCACGGCATGAGAACATAAAAAAGCATATTCTGAAAGTAAGTAATTTTTACACTATCATATGAGGTTTGTTGTTATTTAAAAACTTGTTCAAATAAAATATTTTCTTTTTAGGATAGAAAAAAGCTAAAATTACTAATCATATCTTCCATGACCTTAATGTTTAGTTAGTTAATGTAATTATTGATTTATATTTTATATTTTAAAATATTTGTTACATTAATATGGTTCTTATAAAAATTATGCCGAATATATAGCATAATTTAAAAATTTCTTGATTATATACTTAAAATAATTTATAAATGGTGTTTGTTAAAATAAATTCAGTATAACATTTAAAGTTTCAGAAACATGTATTGGTATATGTTGAAGCTTAATAAATAATACACATTTGTTTGCTTTGTTTTTTGTTCTCGGATAAACTCTTCATTTGAGCGCTTCGTGGTTTAATTAGTTGTAACCTTCTTTAGCAAAAGTATAAATATATTTTTAGTTTTCATTTTTATTCGATCTTAGATTCTTGGTCCATTTGGTAAACTTGAAAACATTTGTTATATTGGAAGTTCAATCATGATTTTACTTGCGATTAAAGTTGTTATTAGTATTCTATTCAATGGGGGTGGAAAAAATGGTGCTACCGTTGCAGTAATTTTACTTTATTCTGGGTTCATTATTTTTAGAATACAAGTGTTGCATCTCCAATATTTCCTTTATTTTTAGTTTTATGTTCCTGGCTATACCTTGATACCTATAATCGTACTGATCTGTTCCATAAACATACTTTAGCATTTCTTTTCACTTATGGAATGGTTATAGCCAAGCTCTCATTCAAGTACATGTTCGGTTCATTGACAAAATCTCCCGTTCCCTTGATGGACATTGCGTTGTTGTTCGCCCTTTTACCTGTTTTTTCCACATTTGTTACTATAGAACACGAGGCTTTTTTCCTTTACTCCTCGATGGTACAAATATAAATTAAATGTTTACTGATAATTTAGATTATGGCAATAATTGATGTGTTATCAAATATTTGCTATGTATTTCTGTGTGTCAGTAAGGCTTTGGATATTCCACTGCTTGGATTTAAGACAAAATAACCATTTTTGTAGAGTATTTGCTTTAATATAATACTAAACCTTGTCTTTTACATTGGAATTTACTATTTGAGATACTGTTTGAAACCTGTTTGTAATTGTGTTAATAAGCCTATGAAGGATTGAGGTGACGAGAGGAGTGGTAGGGTACCTCGGACATTTTTAATGTTTGTTTTTTTATTTAAAATATATATGAAGATAATTTTAAGTCATCCAAATATTTGCTTGAAAGTTTTGGAAGGTAAAATATTATTGATTGGAACTACATATTCGTGGTTAACCTGTTTTTTAAGTGTGAAAAATATAGTATATATGAAAATTTTGCAAATATATTTTCATATCGAGAGAGTAAAATAAATTAAATATCAAGGTCGTCAGAAACTATCTATTATGCTCTGTCATAATGTGATAAATTCAAAATTATTTTTGGTAATGTATTTAATATAATTTCTAACCTTGTTTTTGAGATTAATCAGGATCTGATATGATCTGGCAAGGTGATTTATAAACAACTGGTTTCTGTTTCCACTGTATTTATTTTTTCTTTTTTACAATATTTTAATTGTATCTGAAACTCAAACTATCAAACCCTTAAGGATACAGGTTATAAATTATTTTGGTTTCCTTTGAACTGATTGTAAGATGTAAAATTTGTAGTCATTCCATGACGTAATCTTTTCGCGGAAAAGTATGATGGAAGAAATTCATCGTTTTTTGAAGCAATTTTACACCTCTTGTTATTCTTTTTTAAGATTTGTATCTTTGTTGTTTTTAAATGGGTAATTGAATCATATTTATTTCCTACTACTGTTGCAAGATAAAGATATGGAGATAACGGATGATGGAATAAATGTTGAAAACTTTAGGGCTTATTTCATTATTTTAAATACACTGTTAAGCTAAGAAAAGATCAATTTACTTTTAAGGTTTTAGTTTTCAAAAGTGAAATTTTTTCCCAACATTATTTCAGCTTTGTGGTTCTATGTCTTGTTTTTCTATGCTTCTTAAAGGTTTGTATTCAATGATTTAATATACAGAATATATAAAAATGAAATATGAATTCATATACACCATATAACATGGAAATTAAGTAACCAATTCATTTTTTGGATTTCCACAAACAAGATCATTAAAGTCTGAAGATAACAACAAAATTTGACGCTATCCATTTATAAGGCTATTGAATGTTTCTTGGGGTATAAAAGGCGTTTTGGTCTAAATTCATTTGCTTTAAACGCATGAGAAAAAAATTTAAAGGTAAGATATCAATGCTTTATAAATTTGAAAGCTGTAACCATTTGATCAAATCTTTCAACTAAGTTTAAAAATCTAGGACTTTTTTATGGATCATTCAGTGAACGATTGACAAGTATGGATTACTTTTAAACATTAAATTGGCGAATTACTTTTCACTTTTCTATATTGATTGACTCATACATAAAGATTCTTTCAAATTTCCCTTCATATATTAGTAATTGGAATTTTCCAACTATTAGGCTGAAAATATCTTTACATTTTGTTCATGTCTGCAAGATTTTGCAAAGTAATTGCACACACATGTTTTTCATTCTTAATCGCTGAATTAGAGATGACTGGTGTGCTTTATGACTAATTTTTATAGGTCCATCATTTTAAAGAACATACAACATAAATTAAAAACAAAATCCTTAAAAATATATTAAAATTCAATATTCTAAACCTTTTTTTTCTTTGATTCTGTTTTTAATGGCATAATTTCACATAAAGTTAATTAACTTTTAAAGTACAATCTGTTTCAATACCGACCGCAAGGACTATCAGGAAAACTGCTTTATCCAGGATTCCAGCATATGTAGACATTATTTTCCATTTTATTACTAATAATCGATCCTTCTCTGTTATGCTCAGGTAATTTATAAACTTTTTGGGCTGTTTATCTTGTTAAAATATGATTTTTCGTATTATTCTTCAACTCTTTTTTAATACTTAATCTTTTCATTGATATATCTCATATTTTCTTGAAATAGGCTCGGTATTAAGTATATCTGAATTATAGATCACGCTTAGGCAGTGGATCCCGTTCACAAGATATAAAACTATACCTAATACAATGGTATTTTAATCACCTTTATGGTTTCATAATGTTATCCCTAGTTTTAGCAAGGTTTTAGTTTCAAGAAAAGCATTAATTTTTTGAAAAAATGAAGTATTTATTATGTAATAACTAGCAATGTTAATAATAAAAAATAAAGCTATTTTTACTCTTTGATATATTTTACATATGAGATTTTGGAATAAATGAAAGAGAATTCCTTATTGGAGAAAAAAGTTTCTATAATCCAATATTAGTATTTATGCCGAATATTTGAGGTAATAAATCAGAACAAAATAAATATTTCAAGCTTAATATCGATTTTTTACCCAAACGATTCTATAATGGCTTAAATTTGGTTCGTAGATAAGTTTTGTTCTGTTGTTGGAGTAAAACAATATTTAAGGCAAAGGGATTAAAAATATATTCTACAAAGTTGATGTTATTTACTCCATATAATATAAATGGCCCATGAATGCGCGATATTACCGAAAATTAAATTCAAGGTATGAAAAAAACAAACATTGTTAGTATTTGGAAAGCCTTAATTTATACAAGATCGATACTATTTATATTAAAAAACAGTTTTTATTTATTAACAGATCATACAAAACCACACCTTGATGTTATAGTGGATGCTAAAGACTAAGTCCCACATCATAACTCCACAAGCAAGGTTCTTATGTCTTGAAAATCATGTATTATATTTTCCGTAGTAATGGTTCTCCGCATACATGAAATGTTAATAATTGGGGCTTCATTAACAAGTGAAAATTTTTAGTTAAATTCAATTGATATTTTTTAAATACCTCCATGTTAAGGGCGTCAACTGAACATATTCAATTGTACTCTACCAATATATTCATGGATAACTACATATACTTTTTACCGGACAATGGAGAGACGTACAGTAAATTTGCAGCAACAAGAAAATATATTTTCTGCTTTTTTAGGTTGTTAGACAAAATATGAAATAAATATTTCGTGTTAATAATGAAAGGGATTTAATTTATACTAAAAATAATATCAATCGTATTCATTTATCAATTTGCTTGTGGATGATTACCAGAGCATATTCTATTGATTTAGTATAATTAAAATAATTGATAACAAATCTACCTTGATGTTAATCCTATTTATGAACATATTACAAGGTATGTTCTTTAAAAAACTTTTATGTAGAAAATATTTTGATTTATATTTATAAAAATTGAATTATCGCATGCATTTTTGTATTAGCTGTTCTCATGTAAAAGTTGAGGTATCATTTTACAACACATGCTTTGTTATTTGAACAATTACCTAAGTAAAACTTTACTCATTATACCAATTACAGGCACTATACTTAAATTATTTACAATACTCGTTAAACAATCTCATTATTTATGTTTTTTCAAAGTTTCTACATAAATCGTTTCCTAATACCTTAAATTTCAAGTAATTAATACGTACCATTAGTTAATATACACTCACATATGTAATTTTGTGAGGCAACTTCAAGATATGAACATTATTTAAAATGAAACAACATGACTAAAGGGTTTGTTTAGATTAGCACATATATAGTTTGTAAGAATAAAAGAAGTTTTTTCTATATTTATATAAATTTTTGTGATATCCCCATAAATATCACCAGTATATATTATTTTGTAAATTGGACGTATAAATATATATCGATATATTGTAACTATAATGTAATGAAAATAATCTCTATCAATATTTAAGCACTATAAACATTAAATAAAGTTGAATTAGGAAAATTTCATACAAGTTCGTTACATTTCCTTCAGTTTAATTAAGCCTTTAAAAATAAATACCTATTTTTTGTTTTATAAATATTCCTCTTTTTAGGAATAATATAAATTTTATGATTTATAATTCTTGTTTTTATTTATTCAATTAAGCTTTTATAATAAAAAGTGATCCTTATACCTTTAATATACTCTATGTTGATAACGGAAGCAAAAGTTTTTTTCCTCGAGTTTGTGACACCATAAGTTTATTGATGTACCAAAATATTTATGTTATTTTTAACATAAACTAACTATATCGATCAAAATAAATAATTTTAAAACATATTTATACCTACCTATAATTAACAAAAAAAATTATTTTTAAAGATTAATTATTACTTATAATGCGAAATGATGATTGATCAAAATAAAAAATATCAGGCATAATAACATTTCTTGTCAAATAAGTTCATTCTATATTTATTAATAATTTGATTTAACTTTAAATAACATCTCCAAATACAAATTGGTGTTTCATTGACTGTATTTGAGTCAAACAAATTTTTATAGCAGTGGATAAATATTTCCATATACATCTTTAGTTGCTACTCTCAGTAGAATAGTTTGATTTTGTTAGTATTTAGCATAAAATGATATATTCAATGGTAGGTTCAACCTAATCCTTAAGTTGCACTAATTATAAGAGATCAATGTTTACAGCTTCTCGATATTTCAATGCTGGATAATAAGCGTTTTGTACAATTCTATCAGAGAAATAACTATTATTACTATTAAAACACTTCTTTTGTTAAATAGGAGAATTCTGAGATTGTCTTAATAATTCACTAAAAAATGATTCTATATAGGGCATATATCATTTGTTATCCTATCAAATATTGCTAAAACCCAAACCTTTATCGTTTTTATATATTTTGAAATTAAATAAACTTTGTGAATATATAAATTAATCTAGTTTAATATCTTCAAAATTTATTATTGTCAGAAATAAAATTTATTAAGTTTTTATTTTTTTTGTGTTGTAAATATTTGAAACGATTGTACCCGTGGATGTTTATAGCATGGGGTATTTTTCTCATGTTCAAGAAGTTGCTTCAAAGAACAACCAATAACATACAATTAATTTCAATGTGATACCGAAATCATAGAACACTCATAAGATATGGAATTAAATTTTTTAACTAAATGTAAAATCGTGTCATATGATGTTAATTTGGAATAATGATAATACCTTTATTCCGTTGTAGAATATAACATTAAGCACAGTTAAAACGTGATCTCCAATAATAAAAAAATCAATCCTATGGTAATTCAAACCAGACCTATAAAAATAATTTTTATTGTATTGAAATTTATATTCTAATTTTTTTCTTAGCTGTGGAGGAAAAAACCTTTACCTGCTCCTTATGACTTTGGAGGCGGTTCAGTAAGGTGGGACTTACCTCCAGCCAGCTTTGGCGTCAGTTTAGGCGCCAGTCAGAACCTCCCAGGTTACTTGACAGGCAGTGTGGGGCTTTTGCCCACTAAAACAACCCCCATAACCTACCCTCGTACTAGGGCTACGCTACCTTATTAGGCCTTCGTTCTAAATTTATATTCTAATATCACATTAATGTGTTTGCATTGGTTTGTTTTTGTTATTTCACGATTCAAAAATTATAAAATCACAGAGTACACGCACGTATCTTGGTAGCTGGCGAAATTTAATTGTGATATTTTGAGGTTATTGAAACATTGGAATTGTTTTCATAGTTATTGCTTGAAATCCTATAAAATTTAAATATGACGAATATTTTATTATCAAAAATCATTTTTATGTTGTATGAGCATTCATATCATGATGCTTTGCCTTAAAAATATTGACCTTGACTTTGGTTTACAAAATTCTATACTTAACTGCAATTTAATTTATAATATACTGAATTTTCTGGAAATTTAAATGTTTCTAATGAACGGGCTAGAGATCGAGGCCTTTAAAAGAACTTAAAAGTATCATTTTTGAAAAAGCGCTGTTACTATAATAGAAAACTAATAACTGTATCCGGAAGGTCAAGTTAAAATATAAGAAGTGCACTAACAAAAATTTCAAAATTGCACCCTGACTTACTTAGGTATATAGGGATACATGAACCTTTATCACAAAATTTATCAAATCTACATCTTCAAACATTGCAAAATGTATTGTTAGACAGGATCCATTTATTTCAATGGCCATAGAAAAACCTCACCATCATATATATTTGATGTTTTTTAATTAGATGAAATTCCTAAAAAAATTATTATTTTTGACCAAACATATTTCCATTTCCGCAGATTTTTGCTTGTCTAGTAATAGAATGTTTTTAATATAAATTTTTTTTCGCTCAGCATGACCTATTGAACAGATTATTTTCAGAATCAAAATGTTTCTCCACCCTGCTTAACTTTAGTGCAGTAGGTAGTATTAGCATGCACTATGAGATATATTTCCTATAAATGCGTCAAACTTAATTAAATTGAAACATTTCCCGACGTTCCTCAATATAACAAAATTTCAGTGGTAACAAACTGCTTTTTTCGATTGATAAAATTTAAAATCAGTAATTTTTTTGAACCTAAGTTTAGAACAAAAATTAAAAATCATTATTATGAGATAAAAACAACTCATTAAAATTTAACTGAAAGGGTCATTTGTGATTATCGTTACAAATTTCATTATTGGTGAACATTTACCAGTTTTAATTAAATTTTATTAATAGGCTTTCCATATATATATATATATATATATATATATTTTCCAGCAACGGAATTGCTGTTATTTTTTAGTCAGGATAATTTTCCATAATTTTGCATCAATGAACCCGTAAAATGGAATAGTGTGAATTATAATCGTCGATCGGAACTAGTTTTTACATTTTTTGTAACAATATAAAGAAGAGTCAATCAAACATTGATATAAGGCGCTAGTTGGGGTCCGAAAAATTCCACCGCGTTGTATCTGATTGCGCCTTATACCCGTTTGATTTGTCAATATTTAGTAATTTTTGACTCAAATTCTTAAATACATTGAATTCTTGGGGTACAAGACCCTATCGTTTTTATCGATGCGTCTTATATCGATGTTTACCTGTAATTAGACGACCAATAAATCTGTCAAAAACCCCCTGCACCTAAATCATTCTTAAAGATTTTTTAAAATTTCAATTTTTGTTGAACTCTCTATTATGACGATCGGGAAGCATGTCCCTACTTAAAACTTATTCTTATTTTTTTATCTTATAATTAATAACCGAATGATGCAAATTATCAATATTTGTTTTCTCTGTTAATATAATTGTGGAGACTGAGATTAAAAATATAAAACGATCGAATTCATTTGTTTGTTTTAAATCAAAATAAAATTTGAATTATTTTTAATATAAACATTTTCACTATGATTTAGTTATCTTTTAAGTAAATGTGTCTCAATTTTTATCCTGAAGTTACCTAAATTCAAGTAAATATACAAATGGCACTCCGAAATCTTACCATTGGTTAATTTTTCTTCCCCAGGTATTTAAAAAACCTAAAAAGCCAGTTTATACCCTCTTGTATCTCATTGAAACTTTAGCAAAAAACAGATCTATTTTCAATTTAATTCTTAAATAGCAGGTAGAATTCAATAATCCAAGTTAGCTATTAAGTGATTCAAGAAATAACAGACAAAATTTATTAAGCTGTATCTTGCATTAAATTAATACATAAACTTACAATTTTACTTAAAATAGCTTTTGATTATATTATTTTTTTAAATTTAATACATCAAAATTTGGGAAAGCAATGAAATTAAAGATTGATAGTACTTATAAAATGGTTATGTAATCAAAAATTAAGTGCTACCATATAAAAACATTTTTATTACCTGGTTAACAATTGAATTCATTCAACAGTTCTTATTGCAAATATGTTACCATACAAATATTGAACATAAGACCTGTTTTTGTGTATAAAAGATTATGGAAATATTAAAATTTGATCAAAATAGTATTCTATTCATGAGATATTTGTAAATTAGTAAAATAATAAATTGCTACAGTACGATACCGTTTGTGAGAGAATATATATTTAAAATAAACAAATATATAGAATTTCTTTGAGTATGAATTTTGCATAGTTTTTGAAGTTTCTTGACATCGAAATATCTATGGAGTTATGAAAGAGATGGTGGTATATCAATAAAACATGAGAAACAAACATGGGATTTGTGGGTATAAACGAAATGAATCACTGACTAGAATTTGATAATTAACTTAAACATTTTTAAAACATATTATTTACTTTTAATTCTTGAATAAAAAAGTTTTAAGGAATTTACAAAATATTTATAACTTTGAGTATGTGGCTGAGTTTTAAACAGACGCAATAAAATTTTGAAGTGTAAAATTAAATAATAAAAATGAAACGGGGTTCAAAAATATTCGCTTTGCCTGAGTATGACAGATAGGTTTATAGAACAAATAAATCTTTAATCATTTTATCAGCATACGTTACCAAATTTAAGTGGAATATTTTGTACATGAAATTTAAACTAATGAATTAAAAATATTTTGTATCATAATGAAATACGGATAATTATATAAGTTTGTAAACGATTAAACCAAAATTTAAAGAAGGAAGGTCCATTTTTGAATTATTAATGCAAGTATTGATGTGTAAACAAACGTGTCTTTTTGCATTGGTCCGTGAAAATCAACTTAAAATATTTCCAGCACACAAAACGAAAAAGACCAAAGTTACCTTTAAATCTAATTTAATATGATTTATAAATAATTTGTGACTTGCAGTATATGCTTATGGATTGGTCATAAACATTTTGCTCATAAATAGCGTCAAAAGCTTGGAATCGACTCATTTAAGGACATCAATCAAGAAGATTTTAATATACTGGAGCATCCAATACATGATATTTTGGAATGAATAATTATTGTTTGCTCCGCTATGCTGCTTATGAAATTTGTTAAATATAACAATAATAAAAATACTTTTGTAAAAACAATATACATAAATTTAAGATCCTCAGAGAGCCCGAAAAATATGCTAAAAAGGATCTAGCTCTCCTTGGACGTAATCAAAGATGATCCTGATTGAAAGAATAAATCCTGTTGAATGAATTCAATCCAGTCCTCTTAATAATACATATACTCAACGAAGTACTTTGAGTTAGTTCTTAGCTTACTTTAAATATTTTACACTGTAACAATTTCTATTTAAAATATAAAATATCTGTCATCTAATAGTATTTGTATATATATTTAATTAAATTTTTATGTTTTTGTTAAATGGCTAAAAGATTTTAATAAACTTATGACTGACAACTTTTTCCTTTATAAATCACTTGATGTATCATTTTATGTCATAACTCGAGTGTAGACGTTAGCCTATTATTACATGTTACTAGAACAGATCTACACATGGAAAAAATAATTAATTTTATATTTAAGGTATTAATATAAACAGATAAACAATTTAAATCACATTTTAGAATGAATTCAGATACTATTTTACCTTCTTTTTCTGTGCGAAACCTACAAATTTCCATATTGTTATACGTTTAAATACTTTATCCATTAAGTGTTTGTTAGTTATGAGATTATTCTTTTTTTACTTCATTTCTTTTATATAAAAATTTTAATCATTACAAAGAGAATATTTTGTAAATTTGATTCTTCGAAATCATCCTTTTGAGTTCGCAAATTGAGAATTGCATCAATTATTTTGATACAAACAACAATAAAAGGTATAATAATAATTTTTCATACGTGGAAAAAACAGGATTTCTTAATATACAGTCTAATACTATGTTCGATTTAAAAGATTGAATGATTCAACAAGTAGCAGAATAGAAATTCTCTGACAAAATAAGCATCATTTTTTTATAATACTGAATATTTTGTAAAATGAAAAACTAATAATTTTTGCACAGCTATAAAAAAATAAATCATACAATATATTCAACCTATGGAATATTTGAGTTTTAATTATATATAAATAAGTTTAATCATATAACAAAAATCATAATATTTTCACCAAACTACAAATTATCAACCTTAAAGTCACGAATGTTAAAAAAACATACAAACCTGTGGAGACCCTCCGCATACTAAAAAAAATAATTACACTGATTAATATATATAAAAAGTAACCATGAAGTTAATTTTTTCGCCTTTATATATTAATAATAATAATATCCATCATTATTTATAATTTTTTCAATCTCCGCTTTCCTGTTTTAA
>LDMZ01032721.1:0-18141 GCA_001455285.1 Sphaeromyxa zaharoni | reverse complement strand
AAAAAAATTATTCAATTGTTTTGGACTATAGAGTCATTAAAATTATCATATCAAATATATAATATATTCTTATCATGTTCGGGGTCATTATATTTTATTTAATTACATGAGGGAATTTTTTTAAATGTATAAATGTATTAATTTAAATTGAATCTAAATTTAATAAAATGCCATGAATAAGATTTGTAAATTTTTCTCACGCTAAAAATTTGATAAAATTTTGTGAAATGAAATATTTTACTTCCTAATTATTTCCAGAGATTTTACTAAGAACATCTGGGTGTCTCACTGAACCAGAAATATGTTTAAAAATTAAGTTTTTTTTAATTTTGTCAAGGAAAAGTTTAGAATACAAAATCTAATTTAGAAAATTTCTAATAAACTATAATTTCAACTTGTTGGCATAACAGTTTAAATATTAAAGTGGAAACATTTTTTATTGATATTTAAACTTTTGAAGAAAAATACAAGCCCAGATATATTTAGTAAATGCCCTTAAATTTACGGTAATAACCCACGTTTCATCGTTTCACAATTTTTTTAATTTTAGTTTTTATGAAATATATCGATAATTTTGTTAATAGTTATATTTTCCTTTTTATGTAAGTAAAATGTAACCTTCAAAGTAGCTAATGGGTTTAATTAGTAAACCAAAATTTCTAGAAATATAATAATAATGTATTGTAGCACTTAGATATCTAGAAGTGTTTATATCATAAATTTATCAGGCCAGATAAATTTGGCAAATTCTTCTAATTATGACTAATGTCATATTCAAGAGATTTTTAAGCCCGATATAAGCAACTACATTTTACCTTTTTTTGTTCATAACACGTTTAACTTGAGTAGAAAGCATGTTACAACTGATTTTTGACCTCTTCGGACTTCGTTTTTGCTGTAGGTATTTCTAAAGATTTTAATGTAAATCTTGTATAGGCATTTTTTACCATATTTGAGTTAGTACATTTTGTAATTAATTATCATTTAAATAATTTTTTTGTTAATCGAATGGATTCTTTTGTCCTGTATACAGATTAACAAGTGATTAATTAAACAACAGTGATCATGTTAATAGTTATTTCAAGCTGTGGAATTCGTAAAGCATGTATGAAGAAATTAGGGAGTGCAATATTTCATTCATATTGGCTGTAGCTCTTTGTCAGCTTATCGGGATATAATTTTTTATGTTTTCTTGTTTTTGCATGCCAGAGTCTGACCAAGTATTTTTGCAGCCAAACATGGCTTTTTAGGTTTCTTTGTTTGGGTTGCGATTAGATGCCAAACATTGAATAATATAAACACTTCTATGGGTTGTATTTAATTTTTCACCAAATGTGACCTGCATAATTTTTATGAGTAAAAAATGCATTTTACGATTTGAAAAAGTTTGGTTATCATTGTTCCATGTAAATCTCGAAAGAATTTCAATCAATTTTATTTGTTATTAGAATATAATTTCCATGATTTCCTTTGTGATAAATATTGTCCAATAATTTCGTTGGGATAAGTTAGGCGGTATCAAATTCTATCCTGATTGATTATTTAATGTGTTTTTGGAGGGGTTGACAACAAAACACATATGACAATTAAGAAAATACTTTGAAATTTATTTAAATTTGTTTGATTTTGTTGAAAAAATCAGATTCTGATGGTCTAGTATGCCTTATGATCGAAGAAATATTCTTTACCCATAAAATTGGGCTGCTTTCAGCGGTCTATTTCTGATATCAAATTTTCAAATAGCATAAAAATCATTTTGGTTTATTTGAATGATGTGTTGATCAACTGTGAATAGTTTTGGTCAATAACTTTACAAATGTTATGTCTTTAAAGAAACTTATTAATTCTTTCATGCAGTATGAAAGCAACCAGAGATGATTTACTATTTGATGATGTCATTCAATGTAGTCATATTACCTGAATAATTTTGTATTAATTTTTTTATACACGCGTTCTGTGATAAAACTATTCAAATGATTTTTTAATAAATAATATATAGTACTTTTTTGCTGTTACTTTTTAACTGTTCATTTAATAAATGCATTGAATAAGAACAATTTTTAAACCATCGAACGGTTTTAAAAATATAAAATATAGTCCGTATTAACATACATAGCATAAAAAGTCTAAAGTTATCCTGGTTTTACAATATATAGAAAGAAACAGATTGTTGTACTTCGTTGGTTAACTATATTTTTCTATAAAATATTTGTGTTTTATGTGAAAAAATTTTAGTTTTTAAGCCTCAAGTTGATTGTTAATATTTTAGTGGATTTTTTCATACATTATAGTGCTTTGTCTACTCACTCCTATTTAATGAATGTTTTGAATAATGATTTTGAGTTTTAAAGCGATTTTTCGTATCTTTTTTACTTTTTAAACTAATTTTCTAACATTGGTTCAAAAATATTAAATAAATTTGTATGTAAAATAAGTGGACATATTTGATCTTTTTAAAGATTTTTGACCTTTTTGATTCTTAAAACCTGAGATTAAGATAATTATAGTCAAGGATCTGCTATTGATTTAATACTCGTTAACCACGTTGATATTTTTGGAACTTATAATCAAATTTTGAATGGAGTGATGGATATATTTGGGTTTATTAAACTGTATAACATTTTTTTACAATCTGTTGGTTTTCTTTCAATTTTATGCTCATGACGAGCTGTAATGTAAAAAATAAAGATCTTGGTAACAATTTTATATTTTATGACAGCTTATTTATCCTCCATAGATTAATCTTGTGGATTTTACAAAAAAGACTTTCGGGACAAATTTTGTTGAAGTTTTATCGATACAAGTTATTTCGTAGTAATTACCCGTTTATCTAATAAGAAATTAGATAAATGCTACATGTAGAATTCGGAGAGTCTATTTTTCCGATAGGATATATTCCGATGAGGAAATTCCAAATGAGTTTAGACTATATCTTCCTGTTAAAGATGAAGTTACTGTTTTTATGTTTACTTATCTAATAAAATTTAGACAACTGACAAATAATATATCGAAACGGATCTCTGTTTTTGAGAGTTTAATTTTGTAATAAGTTATTATTTGTCTTTATAAAACAAATTTTTTCATTATACATGTTGGTAGCTTCATAATAGTATGAATGAATAATTCTTTTATTAAATCAATTATTTAACCAATTTTTTTGAATAAAAACCAATTATATTCCAATAAGATTTTTATTTTGTGTTTAAATAAATAGATCTTAAACCGTTAATTGGAAAAGCATGGAGTCAAACAATAACTAGAAGGCTTTGAATTATAATTAAAGCATTTTTGATGGATTGTTTTTTTTAAATATAAATGTTCTGATTTTAGATATTTTTTATATTCTTGAATTATATTTATGATAATAAATGAAAAGCTAAAAAATATTAAAGGTAAAGCTGTATAATTGTAAATAACACAAAAACTTAGTTTTTGTATTAATTTGAAGAAAATATTTTCCATAGATATTTGATATTAATATTTTTGTAATGATTTTATCATCATGGTGAGGCTAAATTTATCTCAGTATATGCAATGCTGTTTTTAGGTAAATATTGATTCTAAAAAGGGTGTAATTTTTATTTTAACCTATTGTTACTTACCTGTGTTTAACATAATTAAAAATAAAAATATAATCATCGGTGATCACATGCAAATATTCTTTTATAATGTATTCGGATGAATAAATTTTCTCTTATTAGCGTTTAAGATGTAATTTCAAAACATCAATAAATGTAGCCTTCTCTATACCAATCCACGCACTATTGAAAAATATAACATAGTGTTGTTTCGGTTGATTTTGTAATAAGATATATAGTATTACACAATTCACTTTTTTATATGCTGAGATTTATATATCCTTCACTAATTTGTAGTGTGAGGTTTCATATTGCCTGGCATTAATGCACCTTTGATATTGTGGGTTGTCACTTGTTTCTTAAGAGTTTTTACGTTTGAAAAACCATTAAAGACTTGGCTTCATTAACTGGTAGGTAATCCGGTATATTTTCCGCTTGTCTTGTAATTTTTTTGTACTTGCGTCACATTAATTCAAAATCAACAAAGGGAAATATTGTGATATCAGTGAATCATGAGAAAACATAGACACGGGGAAAATTCAACGTCTATTATTCTTTGCTAAGATTTTTCATCAATCCTTAATTCCATATAAAGATCTTTATTTTTTCTGCTTATTACTTTTATTGTTTTGTTTTTTTATTATATTTTTGAAAATTAGAATTACTGATATTTTGGCGCGGGTTAGATATCTAGAAAAAACATTTTAGATGTGAAGATAAATTTTCAAAATCGAAATTTTGATGCCCTCGGAGATGGTATTAGTCGTAATTTTACTGTAAAGAATAAAAATATATTAACATGTATGGAAAACTTAAAGTTTTACACTGTTTTCACAATTAACTTTGTAAAAAGTGAGTGTATACAAATAATTATATAAAATATTATGTTTGGAAGGGATTCTCTTTCCTTAATCTAACCTCTTTACTAAATGTGGTTAACATTCTGCCATAAAAATGTGTCTACTATATGCTAAGATTTAAATGCTTTAAAAATCATAAAAGTATTATATGATGATAAGCATAAAGTTTATCACGGTCATTGCAAAAATATCCCAATTATGAAAAGAGCTGAATTATTTAATAATTTAGGAATAATTAAAAAATATGCCGAATCTAAAATATTATTGCACTTCTTATTCTAAAATTTGTAACATTAATTATTAATTTTAAAGTGTAATCTCAACAATGCATTTACAAACTAATTGAACCACACTAATTATTTAAAAATTTTACCCTTATTTAGTTTGATTTGGATGTAAAATAATTATACAAAAATACCCGATAAGTAATATTTACAATATATAATTTCTGGAATTTACTCACAGTGGTATTATAATTCTTATTTTCTGTTTTTAATGAATTTTAACGAATTAGAATTTATAGCAATTAAGCACATACATATCGAAAGTCCACTAAAATTAACATAAATACAATTGCTTGCCTCTTATTAAAAACAAGTAAAAGCATAGAAAAAAAATCTAATAGATTTAAAGACTGTTCGTATCATATTAGCTGTTTATTCTTGACCTTGAGTATCCTGAAAGAACCTTTACGTTAACTTTGAGGAAAATTTTTCAGTAGTGTTTTAATATGAAACGACAATTTTACAATTAGCTCAAACAAATTGTAATTAAATCACAGATTTTGACATTTTGTAAGATTTTAATGAAAATTTTGTTTGGTACTGGTGTTAGTATGAAATCCATATGGATTCTCCTGTCTAGCAGGAGTGATTCGCCAGATGAAATCTAAATTAAAAATCCGATAAATGTAAAAGTTTTGTGACACTAATTAGTTTTTTTGATGATTTTTTTTTCATACGTTGCGTTCCCCACCATTTTACTGATTTAATTTTTTTTTGTGTTTTTTAATTTTTAATTCATTGTATTACTGATATTGATTTAAAAATTTATGTTATGATTTGCCGTTCAATGAACAATCCTATCTAGTGATTCAATCTTGCAATATGATATCCAAATATATAGTGACTGATTTTAGCAAAATGTCAAGCACTTTTTATTATAGGCATTATGATAAATTTTTGATTTAGAAACATTCCCAAATAAACCCTTGAATGAAAGTACATTATTTCCAGTTATCTTGAAAACCATCAACTTTCATTCTGAATTTTCCCAAGATGACATTTGGATATATTCGTAAACTTTCATATATGCTTTTTCCTCCCAGTTCTACTAAATCTTGCAGACAAATAATTAGTATATTTCTACTTTTTAAAATTGTTTTTAACCTATTTTTTTTAAATTCCACTTCATTTTTTGTATTATCTACACTTATTTCTCTATCCATACATAAAAAATTTTTAAAATATATGATAATTTCTAAGGGAATAACATTTTTTAAACAACCGCATTTAGGTTTGACTATCTGAATGAATACTTGTCCCAATTACTTTGTTTTGTTCCATTTCTGCTCATATGGAAAAACTGCCGCAGTTCTTCACTGTTTTCTAAAATTTAATTTTTTAAAAATAATCTACAATTTCATTGACTGAAAAGTTCAGAAGAGGATAAAAACTACTATTAATATTTTCTCCGTCGGTGAGAATATGATGCATGATCTAGAAATTCTCATAAAAAACTTGAGTAAAGCATATGTAAGGACTGTAAAGACATTTTATTTACCAATAAAGGAATTAATGGAAATTATATGGTCAGTAACCTAATTAATCTGGACATTTATGAAGCGCATATTGCTCAATGATAGAATCACCAGCAAAAAGAGTTGTTTAAAACATTTACAGATGTCTGTGTGAAATTCAAAAAATGATTAATGTTAATGTCATTATATAATTTAACACCATTCATCGATCAAGCAATGGCACTATCACGGACGTTTTCTAACATTTGACTATTAATTTTTTCAGTTATCAAAACTTTTTGTTACACTTAAGAATAAATAATTTCATTAAAAAGGAACTAAATTGCCATTATTAGGTTTTACAATTATTTTGTGGTAAGGTAGGCATTTTCTATAATAAAAAGTATGACAGTGTAGGAATAGAATAACTTTCTAATTACTATATATCATTCAGAAGTTTTGTTTCATGAAAAGACCATTTATTCAGTTTTGCTATTCTAAAATCTTTAGTTACAATTATGATGCAAAGTTATCAATATTATGCAGGTTACATAAAAATTAAAGCATTTAGGAAGAATATATTGCCATTTTTATTAGCTATGAATGATAAATGAGGAATAAAATCGTTTGAAATATTGTAAAGGAAACAGTTCCGGTTACTCTAAATATATGAAAATCTCCACAAGTCTACCATCATTCACTTTAAAAAAGATAAAAATATATTTTAGATTACTCTAAATTGACAGAATCTGAAAGATTTCTTTTTATAAATACACATTTATTATTCTTTTATAATATGTAAAAAATATTACACTCTATAATCCATGTAAAATCGGTTGAAAAAATTTGATTAAAAAATATATATATAAACATGACTTATCAGTTACTAAATTAAAATCATGGTTCAATTTCTGAATCTCAGCTAATCATATGCTTTTTTATCATGTGAAATTAAGAAGATATGAAAATACATAGTACCGTCCAATATTTAACGGATTGGTAAAAATTTTAAATTAGGTAATAATGAATACGCTGAGTAAACGCACATAATCTTGCAAGAAAGAGGAAAGATGTTTAGCTGCTCTAATCTTACCTTATTAATGGTACATGAGAATTAAATAAAATCCTGCGCTTCTAGCTAATATTTAAGCGTATAATACTCCATATAATGATGTAGAATTAGTTTGATATTCAGAAATGTTTTAAAAATGACTGGAAGTTAAATATCTTACCACGTAAGAAAAGGCAATGAAGAACGTAGAATTAGCATATAAGCAAATGGAAAGAAATATGAAACAAATTTGTTATATTAAAAGAGATATAGTCCGCAGGATAAAAATATCAATCCTAAACTAATATGTGTATCACCATTAAAGGGTTTTGGAACCGTTGTTTTAGTTTGAATAAATGGCTCTGAATAATATTCTAATATTGATCGAATATACACAGCACTGTTATAAGAAGAATTATCTTATAATATTCCGAATTCGGGGCAGAACTATGCCGGAATACATTTCACCATTCAAAAGCACTCTCAATGTAATATAGTATGATAAACCGAAGGTCGGTGTAACGGAATTTCCTAAAAAAATTCCGGAAAATGACGGTATCTCTCTAAGGCCACGGAAACTGTCAATGATGGAAAGAACTATTGAAAGATTCAAATATTTTTCCTAAATGGAGATCGATACATGCGAGGGAAATATAAACTAAAAAAGTTATTCTCAAAAATCGACTATTTCATGACGTCATTATTTCGTTAATATTTTCAAAATGTTTAGTTAAGTATTAGTACGCATAATCTGTAAATATTATTATTATTCTTATTATTCCGTATTGTTGTGACAGTTGGATAAGATATTTAAGCTGAAATATAATTTCAGAAATCGAACCTATCAATGAAATCGTTTCGAATCAACCCAAACATCAGTTGATTTACAGAAATCGACATGGAGAGTTAGAAATCTAATAGACAAAGGGAGATATTTAAGGTATTGTACTACATAGGAAGTTCTAGTAATTACTTAATATTTAATCCTTAAAAGATGTATAAAATAATTCTTGTATCTTTTAGCATTATGAAACTATAATTTACATATTGGTTTGACACATGTAAGAGTGTAAAGCTGATATCACCGCAAACAAGAGGTACGTAATCCGATATACGCCTGATGGTCGTAGGCTCGATACCAAGGCCCGAAAACTTTCTGGTATTTATTTTGAAAAACAATAATTATTTTTTTCCATTAGATATTTTTTTTTATTTTTAAATAGTAATTACTAAAGTATACAATCATATATCCTTAATTATCTATAAAATTATCCTAAAAAGCCGTAGGATCCATTTTGGGATAGACACTTGACTATTTCTTCAATAATTAAATAGCTGACCTTTTCACATGCATAAGAATTGTTATTTAAATTAATATTTTTAAATTTAACAATATATTTCATGACTGAACCTAATTGAATGTTTTAATATAAAATAAAATCCTAATTGGGTATGCCCAGTTCAACATCAGATTTTATTATAATTTTGGACCATCCTTAATACTTTATATAGGGTCTAATTAGCATCTAATCCATTTTCTCATATTATTATTTTTAATTCTAATAATTATTAACTTAATCGCTAGATTATTTTATAACTCACTCATAGTTCTGTAGGTGAATAATATAAGCAATGTATGAGGATTTTGAGATACTCAATCTGTCATAAAGAAATAAAGAGTTTAATAATTTTTCCTTCTTTAATTAATACTATTCTAACTTTTCCGTATATCTTGCAGTGATTAAACAAGAAATTTTTTTGATTTAGCCTACATTTTATAGCAACCAAAATATATATAAGCCTAAATATTACACAAAAGTTTGAATCATAAAATTGGTTACGGTTTGAGTCCAATTATCTTGATATCCTTTTTTTGTTAAATAAAAATTAAATTGATTATATACAATTTTTTCAGGCTTTAGTTCTAGATATTAGTTATAAAATAAATTAAATGAAATAGATTAAATATCAGGTTTTACGGATTGTTTGAATTCGATTAAATTGGTTAGATTGCATAAATGTTCTTTATATTAACGAATTACGTCAATCATATGAAGAACGAGTTTTTTCAAACAAATTTGTTTATGAAAGCGAAAAAAACTCGATAATAACTTTGAAAGCAATGAAAAATATTTGAAAATGAATTTAGCATGAAAAATTTATTTCTACCAAAAATTAGGTAAATAGTTTTAAAATGTTTATTTTCCTCCCATACTAATTTAATATTATTTTTCTAGAAAATATTTTCAAAACGTAGGTCATTGTAACAAATGTCAAAACTTACTAAGAATATTTGATTTATTATCAGAAAATGACCTGAAAAAATATTTGAAAATATTTTTTACGATTTAGATGTTAAATGAAAGGAAAATGTGAATAATAATATACTTCAAAAGTGTACATTATGACTTCTGTTCCACTTTCAAAATTGATTGTTGAAAAATTCAGTAATGACTCTTGTAGCCACAAAGTATTTATTTTATATATATATAGCAAATTTATTATTTGCTTTATATTAGTTCCTCATGAAAATAATTTTAATACTTTATTTATATTCCAGTCTCTTTAAGCTTTTTACAGATAAGTTTGATAAATTTTTATCACTGCAGAAAATTTGAATTTTCACGGAAGCACATGAACGAGCCTGCCAAGAAGATAATGATAGAGTGCATTTTGTCCCACCATTTTTGGTCTATTTATTACATAGGTGATCATGTTTACTTAAAATTAACATATAAATCTATTAGTAGTTTAAACAATTTTAGAATGTGCAATTTGGGTCATCCACGTAAAATTGTAAAAGGAATTTTAAAGACTCAAGAGAGAGATGGACATCAAATGTACTAAAATACTTGATTATACTATTGTTTTCAATTTATTAAAAATTTTCACTTATTTGTTTGAACTAACTTGCGCTGTGTCAAAAATAATTTAAAATATAAAAATATATTATAATTATTCCGCTCTATAAACAAAACATGGACATCACATAAAATCAACCTTCATATAGCTGTGGATAGATATAAATTTTTAATTATTTAACGTTGGTAAATATATTTTGTATAAAGTAAACAATTCCTAAAATTAGACTGTTTAAAAAATTTTAAAAAAATTTATTTATTCAAAATTTTTACATTAAAATGGCTAATTCAGCTTTTTTTATTTTATTAATCCAGCTATATTTACTAACAACAGATAACTATTAACTTTATTTTTATCCTGAAATTTTCGACTAAATATGTTATAGAAGTATATTTAGATTAGCTGATTTAAAAAATATTATTTCTTATTTTTCAAATGGGATGTTTTTACAAGTTTGTGTAACATATATATAAATATTAAATCTTCCAAAGATTTCAAAAATCTAAAGTTCCATCCATTAGTATCTTGACGGATTGCTCAATATCCATCGTAAAATTTTTTATTCGATAATATAAAAATTATAGACATTTTGCATACTAATTGCTCTGACTCTTTTTGTGTTCGACTGCTATAGAGGTATTTTAAATGAATTCAGTTTGATGGAAAGAATATATATTTTTATATAGACCTAAGGTTTACCTTACTGGCCCATATGTTATTAGGAACGATAATAACAATATGTTTAATGACAATTATTTCTATTTTCAAGGTAAGAACCGATTCAATTAGTTCAGAAAATTAATATTTTTAGAAAATTTGGATTTTAATGTTGGTAAATTCTTTTTTCTGTTCAACCATCAGTTTCGGCATCTTAATAATTATCTGTATCGAAATTACGTCTATTAAATCTAATAATGTTGAATTTATTTATTTATGTTTAAGTATTTACAGTTTGCTTCAAGATTTCCATATATGTGCTATACACAGTTGGTTACTATTACTGTTTTGCTTGAAAAGGTTTGAATATTTTTTTCATGTTTTATTTTTACAGATTTTTGTTTTGTTCTCATCAGTCACATTAATTAAGAAATATAGAAAGATATGTAGCCCCTTAGAAGTTGTATTGATGAATCAAATAGATACAAATTATAGTTAATTAGAATGAATTGGTTTTTATGCAAAAGTTTTAAAAGTTAAAAATTTGCTAACAACTAAGTTTGAGATACAATATGTCCATGTAACGGAATCAAGCACCAATATTAAAATTATTTGGCATAAGTAATTATTGAAAATTTGAAAAATCTGTTGGTTATATATATGTATAAATATAAAGGATAATATAACAAAATTAAGATGTATTTACTATTCATATTTGTGTTGATCTTTTTTACCCAACCATTTCCTCCATTGACGCACATATGTCATTATTATAATAGAATAAAAGGAAATGTTCTTGTAATTTACATCTTAAAAATTACTTAAAATAAAATAATTTATATAATATTTACCGGATCTATTTTCAATTATGTTTCATAAATTTATTTACAGTGTATTTTCTCTACGGTATAAATACATCTACAATTCTTGGCCCATGGTAAGCTAAAAAATTTTTTTAATTCAAGAAGCCGTTCCTTAATTTAAAATTATTTGATATTAATGTGGTTCCTATGTCAGTCGCCAACCCATTCAATCCCAACGAATGGCATTCAGAATTTATCAAACCATCATTCATTCTAATTGAATGAATGGTATAAAAGGATAACAGCCGTCTTTCTTAAATACTCTTAGTTTTAGCTTTTACATAAGATACAATTCTGATATTTCTAATGTTAAACCCGACTGGTCAAAGCAAAGGGCATAGAAACACGAAGTCTGTCTTCACTTGAGACCACCTCGGTTTTCCTTACCTGAGAGGGTACCTCAATTAGTTTCAAAATTTTTTCTTACCGATGATTCAAAAAGATGAACAGAGAGAAATTCCAATTTTTTTTCTTAAATGAATTCAGTTAAAACTTCACTAACACATGGATATTTAGGTAAACTAAAGTATAAAAATCTGTCTCTTAGTGTCAATATTTATGATTGAAATAACCTGTTAGATTCGAGAAAATGCATAATTATGGTACCCGGGGGTTATTTCTCCATTCAGGAAGTAGTTAGTAAATAACGACCTCGTTATATACTTAGACATTATAGAGATAAACAAATAAAACTATCTATTAGTCAATCAGGCAATACCGCGACGTGCGTTCCGCCGTCTAAGTCTCCTATTTATAGTCTAGAAGACTGGGCACTACAATAATATAACAATTTTACAAGATTATTATTAAAAAACTTAAAATGCAATTTAAAGAAAAATATGACCCAAAAAAATAATGAATACCGAAATTATCCGTATAACAAATCTTATAAACATTTCCTAAGAATTCATTCGGAAAAAATACTTCAAATAGAATCAACTAATATAAATTAAATATTCAACATACGAAAAGGAATTTTCAGATAATCAGGGGCCTATAAAATATATGTATTTTTTACAACATTTTTGCAGAAATTATCGAAGAAGTACGTGAATATGGTTATAGGTGTTATCTGATGATTTTATTTTACATTAAAAACCTTTTGTGTGATGCCCATAAACGAAACCACAAAACCCATTCATTTAGAATGAATGAAATTGTAAAACATATAAAAGGCCGCCACAAAGACATTTTAAAAATGTAGTATAACTATTATTGCTGGGATAGTTTTTTTAAATAAAAATGTTCTCTGATAAAAAATAAGGGCCAGGAAGAAAACCTGGATACTGGAGAATTTGGCAATGGCAAATCAAAAGGAATCCCGCAGACAGCCTTTGTTTCCAGTTCATTCCGTAGTTTGTGAGCTACTTAGAGTGTAACGCACTTAGTCATAATAAAATTAATCAATTATGTAACCTGAAGAATTTAGAAAATGAAATTCTGAATTTTCAAAATATAGTGAATTAAAGATTTATAGACTACATCGATGTTTACAGTATCATATCCTATATGTAATAAACGTATCGAACGTGGGAGATATAACATGTAACATCGCTTGAAATTATGATCACAGCGTTATTTATTTTCAACATCACTTTGTGTCAATTCGATTAGCCAAACATATTTTGATATAAAAACTAATATATTTTTTATGCTTAAACCTGGTTTTTTGCAATGTCATCTGGAAAAATAAGAAATTTGATGAAACCTTTGCAACATGGTATTACCATTTGACTTGAGTTAGCCATCTTATTAATTCTTTCATATGTCAATCGGCAAAAATACAAACAGTTTAGACTCCTGAAAGTTTTTTTTCGATGACTAAAGGTAAAATTATTAGAGCTATGTTGGATAATATAATTTTTGATCTGAAATAATCTGATAAACAAAACCATAAATGTGATCATATCTATCGAATAAAAATTGTTTATACTACTTGATCGAATTTCAAAATCTCAAGTTCCTAATCTGTTAATTAAATTCGTTATGTTTTTTAATTTAAATTTTTAAAAATTTTGATCAATAAACATAAGATTTATTACGTTATAAAAAGTTCAAAAAATATGATATGGTTTGAAACCAATTAACACAAAAAAGATTTAGAATAAATTACTTTTTCACGACCTAAAATTTTGAATTGGTTATCAGAAGAAAATTGGCACGTAGTAAATAGTATTTAATAAATTATATTTATTCAAACAAAAAAGCGAAAAAAAATTAGATCGGATCTGTAACAGTAATATAAGATGACCCTAATTGAGGCTCAATCGCGAACCTATAGATACCACTCCGAAGCCCTAACCACTAGGCCATTGCGATTAACCAAGTTGTTATTTTACAGCAACATGATATGTTACAGGTCAAAAAAATTTTTTGCGAATTATGCTTCTATATTCATTTTCTATTCTTCTTCAGTTAAACTACTTTTAAAACAGATAGGATTCTATGCTTTCTAAAAATTGTTTCAGCACAGGTTGACAGTAATTTCCTATCAAAATATATTTCTAAGAACATCAATATAAGTTGACATGTCTATATGTAAGTATTGTTCATATTAAATGACTTAATTAAGAAACATTAATTCAAGTTTCTCACCAAAAACACCAATGCGCAAAATTAATGGGAATATAGTTATTTTTTTATTTATGAATCGATTGTAAAATATAATAAAAGACCTATTTAAAATTTAATATAGGTTATTTTGTAATTTCTTGAGTAAATTGAATGATCTAACTGGTGAATTGCATACTCGCGAATCGTTGAATATTAACAGATCTAATTCATTGGTTGGTCGTCTATTATTCATTTATGCAAAATAAAATTAATATTTTGGGCGAATGGGTCGCAGATGAAATATTACGCTTGGGTAGTTTTAGATATTATTATCACGTTGTTGAATTGCTTTAATATTAGGATCATCAGTTTATTGAATGATTTCATATTAGTAAATAAACTATCCAAAATTACAATACTCAAAAATGTTCCTTAGTCCAAATAGCATGTTATAAAACCTCATTCATAATAAATGTTGTGGAATTTAATTAAATTTCTTTAAGCACACATGCATTAAAAAAGTTTACCAATGCATTATTAAGAAAATACTAAAAGATATTTCAATACTTTAAAATACACCTATCAATATTCAGAGGTTTAAATTAAAAGGTATAATCGGTATAAAAAACATTTTTTATACTGACAAAATGCAGCACATCGCTTGATCATGGCATGAAGTTTACAATATTAAATTAAGTAAAAAAATTTTGTCAAGAATCAAAATTACTGCTATCTTATGATAATATCGAAACATTTTTTTACTGTACTGTAGTTTTGGTTTTAAGAAACCGAAAAATCAATGGTTTCCTATATCATACATAGACATACATTGCGATTCCCATGAATAGTTACAATTTGCATTGTAACTTTTAAAATATACGGTCCGTAGAAAGTTTAATACGTTAAAATAAAACCCTAGTTATAAATAATTCAGAAAATTATTGCAAATATTTGCAGATGCAGTATATATAAAAGAAATTTTTCATATTTAATGTTACAAATTTTTAATACATCGAATGATATTGTAAGCATAACAGCAACAGTTTTTGGTTATCAAAGTAAAAATAAATTATTTTTATATTATGGTTTCGGAATTATCCGTATTCAAATTTTGGTAAATATTTTAAAACAAAGTTATTGAGTAGTAAAAAATGCGGTATTAATATCATTCAAAAATTATTACCGTTTTTCTCTAAAATTATTGTTTTTAGGTTCTTAATTCATTGTAAATTTAAAATAGTTTCTGCTATTGTTTTGAATATTATGAAATAAAAACTTTCCTTAGACATATTTCATGAGATAAGATCATAATATAATAAAAAGGTGAAAGGGCAACCATGATATATATGTATCAAAATAAATAAAACTGATAAGATATCACTCAATTTTAGTTTTCACATTATTTGAATATGTTTTTTTGTTTAATGTTTTTGTTCAGATTCATTTTATGACAGGAGATCAATCAACGATCTATAATTTTAGCATAGGCGTATTTTCATTTATTTTATAAAATAATAAGCCACGAACATCGTGATACAATACACTTTTTTTGTTCATTATTTTAAATTAATTTAAAAAAGTATTCAAATTATATGCTTAAATTGCTTTGAAAAAAAACCCCAATGTAGTAGATTGGACTATTCTATATGACAAGTTTTTATTATTTAAAAGAAAAGTTTACAATTTAAAAAATAAATGAAGCATCGCCCGGTTCTGACATTTAAAATATTTTAAACATACACAAATAATTTGCCTATATAAATTTTGATAAATGAAATCATTCTTATGAACCAATTTATTACGTCAATTCTTTGTTGATAAAAAGTTAATAAACGAAAAATTGGAATTTCGTTTAACACCAGCAATAATATTTACCATTTTTTTAAAAATATCCCAGAATCGGAAATAAATTTATTTATAATTTTTCCTTATGTAAATAGAAAATGCACATATTTATTAAAAACTTAACATACCAACAGATACATTTTTGAAGTGTTGCAAAAATTAGCTGTCGAAAGTACAATACAGCCATATATATCTAACATGTAGAAATAAAAAATTCTTAGATATTTAAAAGATTTATTTGATGGTTTATTTGTTTTGATATAAGTTTTATCTCCGATTTTGGAAGTAACTCAGTGATCAATGCTTATCTCAGAGAAAGTGGATCTGAAACACATAGTATAAGTCTTAATTATTTGGGCAGGTTATTTGCTTTTAGTTTGTTAAATTATTAAAGTGTCTGCTGAAATGTGAAATGCATAGGAAAGAGTCTGATACGCCAAATGTATATTTTGAAATTAAGTAATATCCTACAAAATAATTTACCTAATTGAAAGATGTTAGCTGAATTATTTTTAACTTCCTCTAGCAAAATATAAACTATTTTTATTTTTCAAAAAATTTTGATACTTTCGTTATATTAAAAATTTTTTAAGTCTGTAAAATCATATATTTTAGCGTATACTTAAATGTTGAGCGAAAATTTGCTGAATATTTTTAAATTTAGATTAATAAAAATGTAATCTATAAATATGCTACATATAATAATCTCTATGATAAAGGGTTATAATAGAATTTTTTCAATACCATTAAATTGTTAATTTAAAGAAATGGAAATAACTTAATATTTTGACTAATGATCCAAATCCAATTGGTTCGTTTGATTTTAACATATTAGAACCGTTATTATAGAATTTCATTAGTAATGAATTGATAATGCGACTCTAAAATATCTTTTATGGTCTGTATGTTCATTACTTAGAAACAGTAACCCCTCCTTAATTTTTGATCCCTTCAAATCGTCACAAATTTTTCTCTCTTGGTTAATTTAGCTTTATTTAAAAAATATATAAAAAAATATTTCTTTTAAATTAATACGATTAGTCTAAAAATGTCAACTTTCAGTTATTTAAAAAACAATACTTAAAGAAATAAAGATGCATCACATCTTCATTGTTGAAAAGGCTAAACAAACGGCTGTGTACTAACTCGTAAAATTTTGGATATTATGAAACAACCACGTAGCTAATAACAATTAGTACTCCGAATAATTTTTAAAAAATAGGTTTTTTCAATAAAAAAGCTTTAATCATTTTGTAATTAATTTAATATAAAAATTTTCTCTCTTAATTCATCTTTTTCAACTAATTATTGTTTAAAAGATCAAGAAGATTTATTATGCACCTAAAATTTACAATTTGAAACGGAAAAAAAGGTCCTAGTTTTTCTCTTTTTGAGTATGTCTACAAATAATTTTATTATTACTTAATTTACTTTATAAACAATTGGAAAAAAATTCCAATTACCACAGTCGATTGAGATTCTTAACTGACAATATTAAAGATGTCTATATATTTCAATCTTGTTTCAAGGTTAATATATCATTGATGATTTATAACGATCATATCTGTACAAGCTAAGGTTTATTTAATAAAAAAAATGTAAATGAAATAAAATTTTTTTTCTCCCCACGCATGTAGAGGGTGATAAATAGAAAAATGATACGTTCAACTGGAAAAATAATCGGGCGAGTAACAAATCTTACACAAATTGGTGAAACTACTAAATCAAATATGTATATTTACGGATGACACACATGTTAAAAAAATAAATTTTTATCATTATAAGACTCAATCTTCAGCTATAACTCAAAACTATATTTGCCACCGATTCATCGGTTGTTACGATAGGTTCACGATTACACAGCGACGAATTTTTACTAAATATTTACCATTTTGGTAATAAGTTTTAAGACGTAAATATATTTCATTGTTACTCATTTCTCAAAATCCCTTCAACTCGCATTTATCATAGTCTCTTTACAAATCCATTTTGTGTTTCCCTAATGATTAGTAAAGTGACTGTGGAGTGGTATCGGTCATTATCCGAACCCTTTTTCAATTGCGGAATACCAAATGTAAGAATTAATAGAATATCCTAATCTAAAATGTTTACCTATATATATATATATATATAT
>LDMZ01032707.1:0-10460 GCA_001455285.1 Sphaeromyxa zaharoni | reverse complement strand
CTAGCATCTGGACCAATGTAGCTTATCCAAGTTGATATGCAGAATAGAAAAATAAAAAATACTTTAGAATTGTTGTTGTCTTTAAAAAAGACTAGAAGTAAACAAAAATACGTCAGATGATAACCCTAATCAACTACAAAAATTTTTCTCGTATTTTGGTCTGCCACGGACAATTTTTAGTGAAAATCGGTCACAATTCGTTATCAAAATTTTAGAATATTTTGTCAAAAGATGAATATAAAACATGTTTTTATTCCATCATATCTCGCTGCCACGAATGGTTTAGCCAAAAGTTTTGTAGGAACCCTAAAAGGTTACTTAAAAAATGAAAGTATTTCATTAAAAGATTTTTTGTTCCATTTATGAACTATAACTCTTAAATAAACAGGACAAACACCAGCCAACAGATTTTTACAAAGAGAACCCAAGTCTTGCCTATGAACTCTTCTTCCACCTGGTTCAGAAGAAAAATACATAAGCTTCCCTCTTAGTCCATATACAGATGGCCAATTTGTGAGAGTCCTAAACCCAGTAAAAGACCATTGGGAAAATAACTCTCAAATTAGGAACAGTCACCTACGAAGATCCTTCGGGATCGAGAAAATAACTACTACATGCTGATTATATGACAAGGAGATCGGAGTATAACACAGAACAAAAATTTTCAAACCCATCCCTAGTTAAACAAATTGAATCAGTCCCAAAACAGAACATTGGGACGTCCGAGAGACATGGTTAACGATGAATCAGGATCACACGTAAATATCAATAAATATTGGATTGACACGGAGAAAGATGTTGTAACACTCTTAGCTATCGGGATCCGTCGTAAGCGGACGCAGTAGAAAACGTGATCAAATTAGTAACTCTGTACATTATATATACAGCATTAATATATATTTTTTATTTCCTTTACCACTTGACCGCGGTATAATTTTCGAAATTTTCAAAAAAATAAAAAATTTTAAAAAAAATATTTTTAATAAATATTGAACAGAGTAAGTATATCACAGAATATTAAAAAGTATTTAAACAGTATTAGATAGTAATTGGTTTTGGTGTGGTAGTCTTTGAAATAGGGATTAGTGCAAAGTGAGATTTTACACAGGTCACATTGGTAAGTAGTTTCTTTTCGAATATTTCTTTCTTGGCACATTGTACATCTTTTCTGTGCCTGTACTTTCCTGGCATTTGGAATTGCTGATATTTTTTCAGGAAATTGACGTCCTTGAACTCGTGCACTAGAGGGACCAGAACGAGGGCGGCCTCTGTTGGAATATATTGGAAGATTGCTGGAAGTTATCAGTTCATTCACAACTTTTTGTTTGAAGTCTGAAAGTCGCATTTTGCCTCCAATTTCACAGTGAATCGCAAATGAATTCATTATGCACATGTACAAAATGTAGAAAAAGACCTTATGCCATTTGAAATACTTTCGAAATGAAGGGTTTGTTGAAGCCAACTGGTCTGATCTGTCCACTCCGCTCATGCCTTGGTCATTGTCAAGGACACAAGCAGGTTTAGAAATTGGATTGGCTTCTCTGTCTCGTATACGGGTTTCTGTCATTTCAGATGTATGCATAGTGGATAGCATTTTGACACTTTTCTTATCAGTCCAAATAAGAAATAGCATATTCATTTGAGAGGACCATATAGAAACATCCCCTTTCTTTGGTTTTTTGGGGGTGTCTTTTGGCAAATTCTTGCGGTTGGGACGTACTGTACCACAGGCATTAGTATTTCGGTTCATCAAGCGTGTAAACAAGTCTGGGCCTGTGTACCAATTGACTAAAAACAAATTATAACCATTGTCCAGTAAGCCTTCCAACAGATGCATGACTACTTTTGTTCCTGCAGGTGCATCAATACTAGTGTTGTCCTGTTCAGTATAGATCATAAAATTCCAGACATATCCACTCGCTGGACCAGTAGACTGGCATAATTTGTAAAACCTAATGCCAAATCTAGCACGTTTGCTAGGGTTATATTGTTTGAATCTCAAACGTCCATTGCATTTCATCAAGGATTCATCGATACTGATATCTTGTGATGGTTGGTAAACAAGAGTAAAGTTTCGCCGACAAGTATCAATAACAGGGCGTAGTTTGAAGAGACGATCATTTTCATCAGGATTATCATTATTACAAAAGTGTAAATTGGACATAATAAGTCGATATCTGTCTCTAGGTATTGTATTTGAGAAAAATGGCGTTTAAAGCATACCATCACGAGTCCAATATGAATCAAATGTTGATTTTCTAACAGTACCCATCAATAACGATAATCCCAACACAACTTTAATTTCATCAGCCGTGCAATCCTTCCAAAGACGATCATTGCGCTGTTTGCCTGGTTGAAGTTCAGGTCGAGGATGTAAATTGGAATATGCATTTGTTTGAATCGTAATGGGCTGCAGAAGATCATTAACAAAAAATCAAAAAATATATCCATAGGACTGCTGTAAATCGTTATATCTGGGTGTAATATACCTGATTTGCCTGAAAACGGGAGTAAACGGCGAACATTGTCTTGTTTCCTCCATACTATATTCCTAACACCTTCTGGTTGTCCCGCGTTATTAGCATTCTCTTCCGTTTTAGAATTAGAATAATTGTTTGAAATGTCACTATCGTCAGAATCAGAAATTTCATTATTTGATGAACCTGAAAGAGCAATCATTTTGGCAGCTTCTTCAGCAGTATACTTTTTGCGTCACATGAATAATGAATAGTACCCAATAATAAAAAATAAATAATAGGCGTTTAGTAATAAAATAAAAACTGATAATAGGTGTTTAGGCTGCTAAATAACTAACACAACTACGGAAATAACTACATGCTTACAGAATCAGCTATCGATTGCAGAACGGTAATCAACTGTGATTAGAAAATCTCGCATAGAAAATTGTGTTAATGGCAGCAAACAGTAGCATAAAAATAGAAAACAGTTTTGTTTATGTAGTGACTTATTAGTGTATAGTTAGCCGCCGGCGAACGACGGACTGTAGAGATTAGTTTTACTATTGTACACGTGAGCTGGTAACCACTATAGTTTATGTGTAGTATCTAATTGAATATAAATATATTTATCTATTGGACGCCTAAACTATAGCATTTCAGTTAGCGTATGTATACGCCATCCGTGGTCAAGTGGTTAAGATACTATACATAACAGGATAGACGTCCATGAATTCATAGGGAGTGATTCTACATCTTTGAAAAGATTGTTATATGGTCGTAAAATTTCACGTCATATGGTTGAGTACGACCATGTAGCAAAGCTGCTTTGTTTTGTCCGTGTATTTGTTATCAAGAAATACACTATTTGAAGTAAATAATGTGCATAAAAAATTTTTCATCTCCTGCAGTACACCTACTCTTATATATAGGACTCATATGTTTTAAGCGCAGCAACATGATATCTTTTAAAAAACAATTAAGAATATGATAAAAATATAATTTATTATTTTGTTACGAAATATATACTTTTTCATAAATATTTTAAAAATGCAAAACTATGATATTCACAGGACTTAATTAAAATTCTTTAGACCTCCTGGTGGATTTATGAGAGTGATGAATAACTAACGTTATTTGAAAACATACAAAAATTGTTTGCAGCAATACTTCCAAAATTATAAAAGTATTCCTTAATATTTAATTTATTTCAAGATACACGAAATTTCAATGAAACTCCATTACTTTATTTACACTAAAGTTACTAATCCCATCGTCATTTTTAACGGTTATATTTTTATCTTTAAAAAATAATCATTTAAATTGTTTATCTCTGTCACGTGACCACAGAAAACACACCTTTTCTTTTAATATCTAACATCTTTTTATAAAATACAAAATTTATTACCTATTTTTAATGCCGAATTTAAATCACACATATTTCAACACGTCTCCTACAGAAAATGACGTTAGGGCACAGACGTTCCTGTAGTGTAACAAATTCTTTTGAATATGATCATCATTTAAAACAATACTTTTTAAAAACATTCAAATATCCATAAAGTCAATAACTATGAAAAAACAACGTGACCATCAAAAATCAGTCACAACAAACAGTGATAATGTGAAGGATATAAATATCCGGTCAGCCGATAATTAACGACCCTACGTAACTTCAGAATTTTTTTTAACCTTAAAACAATAATCTCTTCAAACCCTGACACATTTTTCATCATCGAGCTACATGTTACAAGTTTGTCATTCATTGCGCCTTTTAATCGCCACACGTTTAATAATTACCATAGTTAGAATAAAAACATGTTTTTAATGGTGCGTCAGCAAAAAAAATTTTTTGGATTTAGAACGGAAAATCGCATCACCTTTCCTTTAAAAAAATTTCAAATAAGTAAAACTTTGGGTAAGAGTTCCCTCAGAATCTAATCAACTGAATAAAAACCACAAATCAGCGCCATATAGACAACAGATATCCAGGCGTTCCCAACATAATAACTAAAGATCATGTTTCAGCATTATAAATAGTTCCTATAGTTGGAACCAACCAGGGCCATGCAAGGCGAGACAAAACGAACATTGACCGCATTAACGCCGCTGTTGCTAGTGCTCCTGTTTTTGGTTTCGAGTGTTTTGGTGCGTGCGATTTCATGCTTTGTTGCTTCTGTAAATAAGAAATTTTTTGATCTGACTGATATTCTACCGCCGTATATTAGATTAAACAGTTCTTATTAAAATTCATGGAGAATACAGGACCTCAAAAGAGTTTCCATTCTAGCAATGCTGAACAGGGAAAGGAAGCAGAGGATCTGGGGGTTTCAGTTTCGGTGGACTCACATCATGGTTCTAATCCAGAGGAGCAGGCTATTGACAGTAGTCCAGATGGTAGGTATCTTAAATTTAAACATAAGATTGGGGATGGCTCCTTTAAAACTGTTTACCTGGGATTAGATACTGAAACTGGGGTTAACGTAGCATGGTGTGAGCTTAAAGATAGGAATATATCGCAAACCGATCGAGAAAGGTTTCGAATCGAGGCAGAAATGCTTAAAAAACTTAATCATCCCAACATTGTCAAGTTTTACGATTTTTTTGAAACTAAGAAAAAGGATAAGGCATCAAAATTGATTTTGATCACAGAACTTCTTCGATCTGGAACTCTTAAAAGCTATATTAAAAAAATTAAAACTGTTAAAGAAAAAATTTTAAAGAACTGGTGTAGACAGATCCTTCGTGGGTTGAATTTTCTTCATTCGCGTCCCCAGCCAATAATTCACAGAGATCTTAAATGCGATAATATTTTTATAAATGGGGCTGATGGAAATTTGAAGCTTGGTGATCTTGGACTTGCTACATTCAAGCTGTCTTCTTTTGCGAAGAGTGTTATTGGAACACCGGAATTTATGGCTCCAGAAATGTACGAAGAAAAATATGACGAAGCAATCGATGTATATGCCTTTGGAATGTGTATGATTGAGATGGTTACTGGACTCTATCCTTATAATGAATGTCAAAATCCAGCTCAGATTTTTAGGAGAGTTAGCCAGGGTATTTTACCTGAGGCTGTTTCTTTAATCACAAATCCTCAAATTAGGGAAATTGTTGAAGGATGCATATGCTTTGACAAAACGAAAAGAATGAATGTTCGTCAGCTACTCATGCACGATTTCTTTAAAGAAGACGAATCCTCACAGTCAGTAAGACAGGAAATTCAAAAGGATGTGCAAATAACTGCTGAGTTTTCTGAATCTTCAAATGACAAGAATGTGTTAAACCTAAAGTTAATTTTGGATAGCAAGGATGGATCTACTAAAAATGAGAAAGTTATCAATCTAAAGTATTCATTAGAAACAGATGACCCTGATGCTGTTTCGTACGAACTAATTATCTCGAATGCAATCCCTTTTTCGTTGTTGGAAGATATTTCAAAAACAATAAGCATTTTAGTATCACAATATTTGCTTGGAAGAGATAAAAAATCAGATATACAGCCTACACAAACTCGAAAAGCTTCTTCAATCGCTAAGAAGGATCCATCTGAATTAGTTCCTGAACAAGATCTCAAAAAAATAATAAAACAGGCTAACAAATTACATGAATCCGAAAAGAAGGTAGCTTTAATCGAAAATCAATCGACCAAGACATCCGGCTTTCATGAAACCTGTGATTCTACCCCGTCTTTAGGTGGTGGTGATCCGAATCTGATATCTCGATCAGAATCAATTTCTGGCCTTTCTGTTACTCGGCATATATCTCAAAGTGAAATTCACCGAAACGTTAACAAGAAGGCAAGAAAGCTTCAAATGTACCTGAAAGAAGTACTTCCACCAGATATCGTGGAATGTTGCTTAGAGTCGCCAAAAAAATCAAAATTAACTTTTAAATTTAGTCTATCAAATGATTCACTTGAAGAAATTGCTGAAAAACTAGTTTCCACCCAACATTTAAAAAGAATTTGTTCTACAAGCTTTGTTAGTAATATGATTGTAATATCTGAGACTGCTAAAAAACTGATTGCAGAAAATAAATTTGGTCCAACCAATGGACCATTTTTTGAGCTATTGGATTCAGAGGGATCTTGTGACACTATAGCACAAAAATCTGATATCCCAATTAGTGCTGTTAACGATTTTTCTAGTGATCCAGACCATTACAGTGCTGTGCATACTGAGGATGAAGGAAATATGAAATTTGTTGCTCCAGTTAAAATTTTGAATGTAGACAAGAATGCTTTGGATCAAAAATATGAATTATCTTCAATTGAAGAGGAATTGAATATAAAAAATTCAAGTGAAGTGATCTCTTCTTTTAACAATATTTCTCGTTCCCCGAGTATACCGGCTGATTTTGAAGCAATCAAATCTGTTCCTGCTGATAAAAATGAAAATTCAATAATTCCATCTTGTGTAGCTCATAGTGACTCTAATTTCGAAGTGTGCAAGGATTTAATTGATAGAGGGCGAAATGGGATTGAAAATAACTATCGTTCTGGGTATTATTCGGACAGCAGTATGGAAGATTTTGGTGTTAAAATGAATATATTGGACTATTTAGCTGCAAATACTGGGAAAGATGAAAAGAAATCTCTGTTAAACAGTAAATCAGCCCTAAATCCCACTCCAATGGTTACTCCTGTATCTCAAACCTTTAAAGATGATTTGATTGATGGTATCGACTTCAATGATAGCCATTTTGATGATTTTATAAAAGCTTCGGTATCTCTTTTGGATTTGGCTGTTGTTTGTAATACCTTAAAAAAGCCTAGTGATATATGTAAAAAAATAAATACACTTAAACAAGTTATTGATATCAATGACGTTAACGAAATACTAAAGCTAGTTGGGGACGCTTCCTTAAAGCAAAATTTAGAATCTACCTTGACAAAACATTTTTCTGAGCTAAATGAACTAAGGAAGAAACAAACGGAAGAGATCATGTTTATTTGCTCTAAATTCAAGACCCTTGAGAATGATAAGACCAAGTCAAATGCCTATTCTAGCCTTAATTTACGAGATAATGGACAAAAGAAGTTAAGGCCTCTTAGTGCAGCTGCAACTACTGAGACACAGCGTCCAGAAGTTACCTCAAATAATTTTGACCAACCTGAAGAAATTAGAAACCTTTCACTTAAGCAATTGGAAAATCTTATTGGAAATTGTGAGAAGCCTCTTCAAACCAACTATAAGCCAAGTCTTAATGAAATTCGTGAGCAACAGATGCGAGATAAGTGTTCATCTACAGCTCAATCGTATTATTAAAATTTTTTTATGATTTATGCTATTTAGTGTTTCTGTGCAACCTTACGTCCCCAACCAAAATTCTGTGGTACCTCCCTCTACCATGTCAGCAACTGGATCTCAACTCTTAAATCAAGTGAACCAACAGGCAGAAGCTACTGACCAAATGTCAAACAAAAATCGGCCTACTGTTATTCCAAGCGGTGCCGGATTCCATCTTCCCAAGGGATAGGATATGTCGGCATAAACGTCCGATTAGAGTAGCTATGTAGTAAATAAGATTTTATATAGAGGCTTCATACACTATTACATGTAGAGGTAATTCTATCACTGATTTAAAAATCTATATCTAAAATTCATATATCTCCTTGAAACGTAGGTTCCAAAGTTATATCTACACTATTTCCAAATTCGTTCTTTAGTTGTATTACTGTTTCCTTGTATTGCGCCTTATCATTAAAGTCTGCTTTGATGGTGCCTGATTTAGTTATAAACTTAAGTAAGCTGCACTACCAAATTCTTTACCTGTGTCCAAACTCCAAAAGTGCACTTCCCTAATATTATTAATTGAGGGGTTTTTCTGGGCAAATTTTTTTAAAATTTCCATGTTTTCTTCAAAATGTGTGGACGTTTGCAAGAATATTTTAAGGATCTTTTTTAAATAGAATGCTCCTGTGACAAAGAAACATACGCCTGAAATTAAAAGAACCAAAATTGGATAAACTAAGCTTGAAACCCTTGAATAATTCGATTTTGAGGAGATTAAAAGCACCAGACTTTGCACGCTTTTATAACTCTTGAGTATAACAAGTGCACAAAAACTAGATACATTGGATGCATAAAGATTCCTCTCATTTTCTTATCATATTTAAATAAAATACATAATCTATAACCTTGGAGTCCAAAAATGTACGCAGAAAGTATAGCGAAAATTGCAAAATTGATTAAAATGCTCACAAGCAAGAAACCTTCAGGTATTTTCTCAGTCTCATCAGTGCTATTTTGAATAATGAAATATTCAATATTATGAAAGAAATCTTGAACGATTTTCGTTAAGGTAAAAACCGAAATAGCTGCAGAAGAGAGCAGTGGAAGCCGTCGAAAACCATAGGACGTAAATTTTCTCATACCTGCATCTAGCTTCACTTGACTTAAAACAAGCAATGTTAAAGGTATAAATTCCGAGAGGTCAGAAATAAAGTATTCAATTCCAGACCTATTTGTTAAGTAAAAGTAAAGCAAGACTTTAATTATAAATGAAGAAACTTCTAATGTGAAAGCAGCTAGTATAGCACAGAAGATAATTACTTTTCCCATTAAATCTTTAGTTTTAATAGAATAAGATATGTACCAAAACATTTACCATTTATACATTTGATCTTTGGATAACGATCCTATATGTAACATTTAAATTTAAACAAAAAAGTTGTTTTTAAAATGAATTTTTTAAAACAAAATATTTTAAAAAAATTTTATCCTCCATTAATTTCGAATACATAAATTTTTGTTCTAATTCTATCATGAATTAAAATTTGGCTAAGCAGTTATAATGGGAATAATGTATCGTTAATTTTTTATCCAATTCAAATTTTCGCGATATTTTTTATTTTTCTAATAAAATCCAAAGAACTAACATTATACCTTTTTAGTTACAGGAACAAAATTATTGCATTAAAATTCAAATTACCTGGAAACTATAAGCATGCTTAGAGCAAAAAGATTAATAGAAAAGAATGGCCTTAAGAACATGCCTTAGCTTACTTTTTGTGCATAATACTGAGGCTTAAAACTCAATTAAATTTAGTAAAAATGTTTACGTATGATTAGAAGTCAAATTATATATGTTTTGATTCCTGTTCAAGATATAAAATTTAGCTTATATCGGAATAATTATCGTAATTTTGTATAAGAGTTTAAAGAAAATTAAAATATTAGATAAAGGCTGTGCCTTTTGATTAAGGAAAGAACATAACATAATTATTGAAATGTTTGAAAAGTGTTATATCAACATGACCATAAGGATAGGACTTAATATTAAACAAAAATTTATTTGTTTGTAGATAAACGTCGATACTAAATCGGTTAAATTTCTATGGTGAAAATGTGTTTTAAGCGATGGAATGTTACCTTTTTTAGAAAATTTTACTTAATACAAGGTGTTTCGCGTTTTCTTTATAGCTTTAAAATTTATAAGTCATATATATTAAATATTAACATTTTAACGAACAGATTATTAATTTTGGCACTTTTAAATATTCCTATCTAGAATTTTTCCCTGAAAAATTATTCGGGTGCTCTATCACGAAAGAAGGAAACCCCGTAAGAACAGATTATACGCCAAGAGCCATCCAGCCTGTGGAATGTAATCATATTTATAGGTATATTGTGATGGGACAGTAAACATTGTATATAAGTTTAAAAAAATGAAATTAATTAAAATCTTATATATGTATTCGGTTATTTGCAAGAGCTTACGCTGTTTCAATTTAGTAAAAATAATAAAATATGGTATTTTAATTCAAAGGAAAGTAAAAATCTTCTTACGAAAAATATTAAGTAAACATGACTGATATTGAATTTATGTATTGTAAGGTGCTCTGGATGGCGGTTCAGTTCAATAATAAGTGAACTATATTATGCCTCATTGCGGAGTAAATTAGAATTAGTTTTTGTAATAGAGATATGAAGATGACACTGTAGCGTGTATCTTCCTAACTCCGAATAACTACGCTAATCTACGAGTATCTAATATGCT
>LDMZ01032702.1:0-17891 GCA_001455285.1 Sphaeromyxa zaharoni | reverse complement strand
AATTATTATTATATTTTTAATTATGTCTTTTCACTTTTCTTTTACTGCACCCACTCCGCGTGGTTCTGCAGTTAGTTTCTTTTGGAGTACCTCCGTGGCTCCAAAAAGAAACGCCACAATAGAAAAATATAAATAATTAAATTAATTTCGAGAAAGGCTATAAGTCTAATGTTTTTGAGAAAACATATATTTATTACTTATTAGGTAAATCCAATTTTTCAAAACCTTTTCCTGTATCTCAAAATTGTTTTTAACAAAATAAAATGGTGTTCATATTATATTAAGTCAAACTTTCTTTGTGATTCCAGAGGGGGAAACATTTAGCCAATTGAATCAATTACGAAACAGAAAATGTGAGTAAAATTTTTAATTTATCAATATTATCATTTCTTAGCATCATCACACCCACTTAATTTTCTACAATACTGTTTAAATTAATGTAATCCCTACTATACTATAAAATCAGCTCTTTTCTATTTGATTTTCAAGCTTTTCTGATATGATGAATTAATAAATTAAATAAACAAATAAAAAAGGTATTAAAATCGTATGATTCATATTTGATCAATTTAACTCAAACTTACTTTTTTTATCTTTCATTATTGGATGTTCTTAGCTTTTAATCTAGATAATTTATTTCATTAATAGTAAATTAAAAAATGTTCATTTTAAGGCTGATTATCCGAAATATTTTAATAAATCTACTTTAAAATTACAAATAATTAAGTAAAAAATTGAGCAACTGAAGCTTAACTAGCCGAAAACAAAATGGTGTATGACACGATATTCAAATTGAGGATCAATAATTGTATATTTTGTTTATATACAATCAAGAATAATTACTTATTCATATTTATGATCAGAGAATTATTACACCGTAAAAATGTTTACGCTTATTTGAAACGATTGGATTAAGTTACAATATTTCTGTTTTTATTTGTAAAAATAATAATATCAATCATGTAAGAATAATAATGTTGTAATCACATCATGCAGCTGCGATCAAAAATTTTAGTAGTCATGCTGATTATTTAGTTTTCCCTATTATTCTCCATGGTCCGGTAATATTAACTATTATAAATCCACTTACCTGCTCTTCGTTTCTGTAGGGGCATATTTTTCAAAAAATGGGTCGATATAAATTTTCATCACAATACTATCTAAGTTTAAATACTGGATAATATTAAACTACGAAAATTGATCATTACATAATATTGGTTCAGACTCTATCAAATATCGATTGTAATCATTTATCTTACGGAATCACGATACTTTTGTATTACTAAACTATTTACTATAAAAATAATCTGATTCAAAAAATATATGATTTTTTTTTGTTTAATGAATCAATTTTTAAAAATTAAACATGTTAATACTCATAAGATAAGGGATGATTTTTTACATTTTTTTTAAAATTATTGATTTAAATGCATTTCATGTTTTTAAAACCAGTGGAAGCTATTTATTTAATACACAAAGAAATCTATATTAATAGTTTCAAATGACATGAAATGCATCTGAAGTGCATAATTGGGATTTGCTCAAGAATTTATATTTTAATTGCTATTATCTTAATTTATGTTTGATTATATATTCAAACATTTAAAATAAAACATTTAGAATTAACAAACAAAAGTGACATTTCTTGATAGCTCAATAACGAAAACATTAATTACAGCTATGAGTTGTAATATTGTTTTTAGCTACTAACTATGATATAATTAGATTGGTATTAAAATCAAAATTTCTAGTGGCTATTGTAGATAAAACTATTCAAGAGATATTTGTATTGTATTCACCGATTTTATGTATTTTTAAAGTTTTTAATAAAGATTGAGTAGAGAGCTCCAATTATTATCAAATTCCCGTACCGATTACATTACCCATAAATTTTTATTATTGATCGTAAAAATATGAAATATTTTTAACTTAGTATTCTCTCAAGCGCAACATAACTATTCAAATGATTTTTTTGTTGGTTTGTCTATATTATCTTAAAAAATTTATTTTCCAGTTTCTTTAGTTAATCATAGCTTGGCTGTGCATAAAAGTTGGTAAAATCTATTTTTATAAAAATATCATAAAATGTTTTTTTTGCTTAGAAATACAGCGTTAGCATATTTGAAATCTACTTAATGTTAAAACATAATTTAATAAATATCATGAATAATTTAATAAAATAAGAAATCATTAAAAATTTTACACTTTTAAAATAAAAACAAAACGAACACTCTTCTAAAATGAAAAAATTACTACAGTAAAAAAAGCAATTAGTTTATCTGTCTTTACTTTACTTCTAAATCTAAAAGAAATAGATAATATAGCGTCTTATCATTAAATTTTGTTTGAGAAGAATATAAATATATAGAAATGTTTTATTGCTTATTATTAAAAAACTTCTTGAGAGAATACTTTTAAGTTCCTTTGAGGACCCGTAACGATGTTCCTATGAAATCTGCGGCTAAGCCACAGGTAGCGAGTTTAGTAATATAATAAAAACTATAACTCTTATCCATAACTTAAAAAGGTACTAAAAGCTTCTGACGTGCTAACGTCTCTCATACTGATGAACCGCTCGGATTTTGGCATCGACAATACCATGAAAACCAATTTTTTTTAAAAGAAATTATCATTAATGTGTTATGGAAAATATAATTTATATGAATATTCCCTAAAATATAAAATAGTCAATTTACACATAAAATATAAAGACTTCTGATGTTGGCATTATGAATAAAACATCAGAAATCATTCATAATGTTAAATTCATGGAATTAATGCAAAAATTGGGTAAATACGTAATTATTCCCTTGAATTTGCCAAATTTATACGATTAAATCCGAGTTTAGTTTTTCATAGGCTCTAGTCAATGCCTGATTTTTTCAGTAACCTGGAAGACGTTCCGGAAGATCTGAAAGTAAAGCCGCTCCAGAGTATATCCTATGGTACAGCGGGTTTTAGATCTAGGTATAGATATAAATAAATTTTAGTAATAATTACCTTTTATTTTATCTAAGAACAATAAAATGAATTACTTTTTAAATAATCGTAGTTGGGAAAATCTCAAATCTATCATGTTTCGTATGGGGATAGTTGCTTCTGTATATTCGAAAAGTTGCGATTCCTGTATGTTGAGTTAAGTAATGATGAAAAATATTTTTTAGGCTTTGTTGGAGTTGTAATTACGGCATCGCATAATCCATCTGAAGTAACCATTTTTGAAACCCTTTCTTTAATGCATAAAGGACAATGGAATCAAATTAATAAACCAACATGGGGAGATGCTTGAACATGAATGGGAGATAATTTGCCAAGAAATTTGTTTTCTAGAGTAAAATATAGATTTATTTACAGGGAGTGTTTTAGACATAATGAATTACCTTCTTATCTTGAAAGGATGCTTCATGACAAATCAATTGATTTCAACAAGTCTTCAAATGTATTGATTGGAAGAGACACTAGGCAGGAAATTTTCTATTATTATTATGTCATGTAGGCATAGCGGAAAGACCCTAACGTGTAATCTGTTATCTGGACTTCGTGTCATACCAAACACAAATATTTTTGACCATGGTTTAAATAATTATCTAATTGAAATTTTTCCAGGAATTACAACTACCCCAGTAATTCATTTTTTAGTTCACGCCTCCAACTACTATGGGAAAGAAATGAAAAATGATTTTTATTTTACTACACTTCTTAATGGATACTTGAGATTTTCCGAGCAGGTAGTCTTATATCTCTATTATCTGATTTTAATTATTTATATAAAGTGTATCAAACCGCTGGTAATTGGCTGCACTTATCCCTTTAATATTTCATTCTTGGTTTTAGCTATATTCTGAAAAATATCAAAGGATTAACTGATACCAAAACTTTTCCAATATTTACCGTTTTTTGTTTTTGCGTAATGTTAACCGGATACTTGAAGTTTTGGTGGAACATTTAATGTAAAATGAATATTAAAGGGATTGCTATAGTAGGCTTTTCAAAAATTTCTGAACGATTTTTTGTTATTTATTAAATAAATATTGTGGCGATTATGGTTAACAGAAAGGTTTTCCAATTGGAACAAATAGGTGGATCTGATTCCAGGCGTTATATATCCACGGAATATCTAATGCTCTTTTCATACACGATAAGAATAAATCATCTCTAAAATCTAATTATTGTGATTATTTTAAATTATAAATGAACTAATTACCCATTCACTACCTTGAAGCCTTGATTAATCGGTTGTCATCTAAGTTTCGCCATTTAATAGATCAACATCATGATCATTTAATCTAGTTGCGATTATTTTTAGGTAACTGGGCTCTTAGTATATTTCTAAATTAGTTTATTTTTGATTTTATTAATATTTTCCTGTCCAACCTTAATTCTCAAATGAGAGGAAACGAATTAATATATAGTGACAGGAATTAATAGTACGAGTTGTAACGTTTAATATTTTTATACAGTTTAATCCTTTTAATTTGCACGATCAGTTGATCACAAAAGTTTAATTAACTTGTTTTTAAAGAAATTATAATATATAATTTCTTTGTTAAAGATTATGCGATAGTTAAATTTTGGCCGTAATTTTTTGTTAAGTTTATTAATAGAACGAAGTTTTGGTCTGGAACAATTAAGGTAAATAAAATTACATGACAATAATATTATAGTTGAGCCAATTCTGACGAAATAATTTTTGACATTTATATCTGGTGAGAAAATATTATACGAAAAAATTTAAAAAAATTAATATTACAGTGAAAAGAATATATTAAAATTGGAACTTTTGAAGATTGCGATTTATAGCTACACTAAGTTGAGTGGATGTTTTGTAATTTTTGGTATCAGAAAGAATAGTTATACAACAAAAAGGTTTCATTAATACAGGGGCGATAAAATCTAATCATATTTTTAACAATATGAAAATTATCATATCATTAGTCTAAAAACGATGTAAGAATTCAAATTTTGAAGAAATTGACAGCACCAAAATGGATTATGTTATAATACAAATTTATGCCATATCTGATCTCAACTGTAATTACTGGAATCGTCATAAACTCCTTGTAAGAAAATGCTAAGGTCCATTTTCAATATTTAATAGGCTTTGAAACGCCGTGACTCCTTTGATTTCTTGAAGTATTTGGAACTGAAGGTGAATATTTAATGAAACCATTTATAAAATAGCTTGAAACTTTCTATTGGCCGCATTAAATAAAAACACTAAGTAGAGATGTAATAATTATTACGTAATATGATTGAAAGGAATTATTATTCCTGTGTAATAGTTAGAAAAACTTCCAACCGTGGCGCCACCCACTTACGTAAAGCTATTGAATAAACAATTATTAACTATACTTAACGAATATATGTGAAAACAATTAAGGATTGGTAGTGTAAACTATCCGTTAGGAGGAAATATCGATGAATAAAATTTTTAAAAATTCAAAATGACAACAGGTAGCACTCAGACAAGGTATTTTTGAATTTTACGATTTTTTTCCATATAAAAGAAGTTAATTGAACTGGACTGGCTGTCTTACAGTTAGCTGTATTTTTTATATTAAGTTATGTAATTATAGTTTATTCAGATGCTTACAGATTTCTTTGAACGATAAAACATTTGATGAAAGAGTACGTGAATAATATCTATAAATTATGTTTGCCTCTAAATTTGATATATTTTTGTTAATACAAAATTTTTATATTTAAAACTTCAAACAAATGTTTAGAACCTATTGGTCATCTTAAATGAAGTAAATCCTCGCCAATATTACATGATTATTCATCAACCGTTACTCTCCCTTATTTAATAAAAGTTATAGAAAACTCTTACTTTAAAAAGTTGTAATTCCGAAAATAAGGATTTGATGATCAATTGAAAGGTGTAAGTATTCGATTATTCTAAAGAAAAAACAACTAGGACGCATAAAGAGGAATAGGATTTGTTTCTGGTAGAGCTAAATAAAAAATTAAACTTAGAAATATTAATATTACTGTTGTAAACTCTTGCATTATTAGAGGGCTACACACCTTTGATATTAGAAACACGACGTATCTATATTTTAAATCTACATATGGCTAACCGTTCTAATATTTCATTATGCCCTACTCATACCTTCTCCAGTTTGAAATTTTAAATCTTTGTTACATTTTTTCCTTTAAGCTTTAAAATTTAAACGCCTTAATTCCATATTATTATTAAGGATTCCTCCCCAAAATAAAAAATGAATAATAATTCGAATTTTTTAAAAATAGAAAGATTATATTTAATGAGATAAGTGAAGCAATAAATTTATAGATTGTGAAATACTGCTCTTTTAAAAAAGAAATTTCTTTGTCATCTTCAATTCAATAAATTTTTAAATTAAAAAAAATTATAAATTACTAGATTTGACATAACTTGTCAAAAACACATTTTTAAGAAAATTTTTCCATTATTTGAAGCTTTAATTGACTAAAAATTATTAAACTTTTTTGGCGCCAAAACTTTATCTGATTTTTGTTTGATTGAAATTTTGGTCTCAGAACTGATCGTTAAAAAATTGAGTATTGAAATCAGAATATATTTTTTTAAACTTGAAACATAACAGAATTTGTCATTATTCGTAAGAATCTTCGGCTGTAAATGAATTTTAATTCCTTGTATTTGTTAAAAAAAATTACAATTATATATTCAAATTGATGATTGAACTAAATTTTAGAAGCTTTTCTCTATTGGTAGTATTTCTACCACCTCTTGTTGGAAAAACTTCATCAGTAGATGACTCATGAACTTTGTTATACTTAAATAAAAAACTATTAATACTTTTTTAATTATGTTAACATATATTTAAGAAAAATTTAAAATAATCAATTTATAACCAAAAAATAAGATACCTATAAATTTTCTTGTTGAAACAATAGCGCTACTTGATGAGGTTTATAGAAAATGGGTTTTTATTTATACTACTTCTAATGAAGCATGTATTACTGCGTATAAATGATAAACAAGTAATAGAATTAAATATGAGTGTTTTAAGTTATTTTAAATTGAAAAATTAAACTTATAATATAATTAGGTGTTGGTTGAGATTGCAGCCTTGGGATTCTACAATAATTCCTTCTAGAAATGTTTTTGATATCCTGTTTTGAGTTCAAGGTATTTGGTCGAATTATGATTACGTTGTATTGTTTAATTTTTTATATATCTAGAAGTTATTCAGAAGTACCACTATTTACAAAAACAAAAATATGTGAAACTTTTTTATTATGATTAATAAAATATATTGATACTATTAACAATAATTTAAAACTTTCTGACGTTGATAGCTTATAATCTTTTATTCTTCCAGAATTTAATGTAATTTTGATCATACGGAATGTTCATACCATCTGGGTAATAAAAAAAGTTTTACTGAATTTAATTTTTTGAGAAGGCTTTAACATGATTTTCTAAAAGGGTTTCAATGCTTCTTTTTACTTTTTCTAAATTTTTCTGTAGAAATTTATACCGCACTAAAAAAAATAATTAACATTCAACTAAAATTTACGAAACGATAAATTTATGCTCTGAGAATGTTGAAATTCGTACTCAAAGTAGTATTTCTTTGCATTAAAATTATATATTTGTTTTATACCCTAAGCTTTAATTTTTTGAGAGAATTGACGGATTTTAATTTCACTTGTATATGTGAGATTCTATAAAATATAATTATTAACATTTTTCTTTGATCATATTGTATCTTTATTATTTAAAGTAATTTATTATAAAAAAATCTTTGTTTTTATAATTACAATCATGTATATTGTACTAGTTACATATACTTTAATGGAATATAATTAAAATATATATTTTCAGTAAATTATCATTAATATCTTAAATACTCTTTAAATTAAATGTTGTAATAAAACATTTATCGTGTTTTTGTATATTCCTTGATCTTTAACACTATTGACAACAGTCAAAATACCAGATTTTTACTCAAAAACGTCTATGATTCATTGAATTGCTTTATTTTATGTTTGATTATATTTATATATATCCTCACATTTTTATGAGATTTCAACATAGTTATACCCTAATCAAATTAGCACACATTCAGTTAAAAATGGTACGTATGTGTATTTGGGATGCGTGAGCTTGTATCAAAAATTAAAGAATTTAAACGAATTAGTTTGACTACTTAGCCTAATCTCAACATATATTTAGAATTTTTCAAAATATGTATTTTATTAATTGATCATGAGATTAATATTTACTTTTTATAATCTAATGAGATTTCCACCAATATCAAGATGGACAATCTTATAATTGATACTGCTAATGGTGTTGGACGGATGGCATTAGAAGAATTTCAAGGACTTTCAAGTTTGTTTAATTTTAAAATATGGAATCCAGAAAACACAATTTTGAACCTCGATGTAATTTTCATATCTATTATTGTTTTTAAATTATGATAAGTGTGGCGCAGATTATGTAAAATTGAATAAATCACAGCCTAAAGGTCTTAATTTTATCCTTTGGTTAATATTCTCTAGGTTTAAATCTGCAACAAGGTCAGAGGTATGCATGTTTTGATGGCGATGCTGATAGACTTTTATACTTTTATAAAAATAACTCAAATGAATTCTGCATGCTTGATGGTGACTATATATGCGCTTTGGTTTAATTTTTATACTTTCAATTTGTAATTAATAGTTTTCAACATATTTAGTAGAGCTTTTAAAACAGATTCCCTCCCTGAGTGAAGTAAATATAGGTATTTTTAAAAATCTATAAAAACCTATTTTTAGCTTATATTTTTGCATGGTAGTTAAGAAAAAATTTAAAGTTTAAATATTACTCAAACATTTTAGTTTGGAAAAAACGTTTTAGATAATTCCATTGTAAAGATATAATTTAAGGACTTCCAATTTTAAAGTGTAGTTAACTACCATACCTCAATTAATGATTATATTTTAAAATGAAAAATCTTTTTCAATGGTTGAAGCATATTAAACAGATTTATATACATTTTGAAGCTCTTTTTTTAAATTTAATATTGATTTTTTCCATTAGCACTAGTTTTTTATTTATTTGTCTTCATATTAAAAATCACGATTTCTGCAGATACAACCATTTTTCTTAACAACCAGAGTTCTCACTTATAATTTAATCACAAAAAGAGTCCTGCATCTTTTTCATGTTAGAAAAATGAATTGTACTACATCTTTTCAAAGAAATTAATTCGCTATTACTTCCCAGAATGCATGGATCTATTAGATAGTTCCTTGGTTTTTTACCAGTTTATAGTAATTTTCATTAAAAAATCATTCCTTTTCCATAAAAATTAATGAGAAAATAGATTCGTTTTGAAAAAGAAAAAAATTTACGATCATAAGTTTGTAAATTTCATTTTTTTAGTTTTTGCTCCCATAATAATTATCCCAAAAAGTGACTTTTAATTTTTTGTTTAATTATTATTTATGATATGTAGCTCTTTCCTATCTTGCTAAAAGTTTTCATATATTATAAAATAAAAAAAATTTGTATTTAATTACTTCGTTAAAACGTTCCAAAAGTTAGTTTCTGTTAAAATGTTGATTCATGGACTTTTCACAAAATATCACTTATATTTCAGCACTAAATCATAGCCTAATTATTTGAAATTATTAAAATGCAGATCGATCTTTTGATAGATTTAAAACAGATATTTTTTAATGTTCGCACATGGATAAAAATTGACAACATACCTCTACTTTGGTAATCGCAGTAAAAGACTATAAGCATTTGGTCATCTTTAAACAAAGCTTTGTTGTCAAATTTCTTCAATTTTCATAGATATATTGAAAATTTTGCCATTCATTTTGATTCCATTTACCTATGTTATGGTCTACCAAATTTATTTTATTCATTAGTGCAAACTGAGCTTTCTAGATAGAGCTACCTTTCACAATTATAAATTAACATTGCCTTTTATCAAGAAAATGATATTGAACCCTTTTACACAGTGAATTTATAATATTTCTAACTGCATATATGATATACAGTGTCTATCAATTCAGGTAGTTCCACGATTTCAAATTACTAAATTCTTCAATAAGCAATTACCTGGTCTTTTAAAAAATATGCTTTTATCATGAATACCCTTCCAGTTGGTAATTCATATGATTCGATGTTCTGTAGTATTTTTCCTTTGAAATTCGTCCATTTAAATGGTTTCCATGATTCTATATGTTCTAGAATCAATGTATTTTTATACTTTAGATTACAAAGCATTAGTAATGCATGATATAAAATAATTTAAGATTTTGTTCGCAGTTTTATCAATTTATTTATTCTTAGTCGTAATTATCCAAAATTTTCATATTTTGAGACGTTGAAATGTTTTTCAGACTATTTGTTTGTGACATATTTTTGAAGATTAATTAATATACGATAATATTTTAATTTAGTATGGAATCATATATTATATAAATTATATGTTCTTATAATTGCGATATTTTACTAATTCCAATTTAAATGAGGCAAAGGAATGTTAAAACATGATTATGCATAATATTAGTTTGAGAAATTATTTTTTTAATCCGATTCTGTTGGAAAGCTCCGAGTTTTTAGTATACGAAATATTCTCTAATTTGATTCAATTTAATTCGTCCTTTAACCATGTATATGAACTCAACCGTTCGTGTGTTATTATATATTTCTTTATAATAAGAGGTATAAAAATTAATAATAGAATATAAACCTTTCGCATTGGTTTCAGATATATCTCGGACGGTTTGAAAAGATCAACCAACTTAATTTGACATGCTAGGGTTTGAAATAGGTAATAGCTAAACAAGATTTTTAAATGTAAAAATCAATACCAGGTAATGATAATTTTTTAAAACTAGAGTCAGTATAATGTATTGAAATACTCCTATCAGATTCTATTTTCATTCAAATATTACATTATTTTCAGACTTAACTCGTTAACCTCTTTATAACTGCGGATTAATTTTTTTCCATTTTTCATCCTTAGTTGTCGTCATGTTTAAATCATCTGAAATTTGAAAAGGGAATGAAAATATATAACTGCATAATATAGAGCAAACTCCGTAATTCTTTTTGTATTAGAGGATGTGCGTTTAATTACAATCATTTGTTTCGTCAGAATGTATTTTAAAAAGCAAACATTTGTAAATTATAATACTCATTATATGATTTATGAAAAACTCTTTGAAATAGTACTTACTTTAATTTTGATAATACGAGCAATTCTAGTTATATGAATATATTGTGAATAAAATATGAGGATAATATGCCTAACAGGTCAAAATTCAATTTTTAAATCATGAAATATGGCCCTTTTTATCATTTTCGTGCTTAAACAAGGCTGATTCTACTTCTGTTCTCCTTTCAGATTTTTCGTTCTATGTTTGATAATTTTTCTAAGGCTCTATTTGATTTTTATTTAACTAAAATATAAAAATTCCATCATGTTACATACATTCTTTAAAACTGGTTTAAGGGTTTCTTTCTCCTGGTGTGGAATCACTGCATCTATTTATCAACGCCCTTTTACTTATTCAAATCTTGGAAGTCTATTTAATTACAAATTTTAAATACTTGTGTAAACGCTTTGCAATCCAATTATTTAGTTGTTCTCTAACAAGAAGTTGCTGGAATGAAGAAATCACATTTGGGAGCTATCAATGCATATTTTTCTAAAATTTACTCTTTCAAACTTAGTAATAACACCAGCTTGATATAATTGAACCATAGAATAATTTTTCAAATAAAAGCAATGCTAATTTTAAAGTTCAAAGAGGTTTATAAAGTCCAACGTATTATACGGACTTAAAACGAGAACGTTCGTCGTCTTTGATCTAACCACTTAATTTAAACGATTTTTTAGTATGGGTTGACGAGAACCATTTAAATATTAAAACATTACTTTTCAAATCTCGAGTAATTAAATAAATTAACATGAAAGAATCGTTTATCTTTTGTAGGAGTAGTTCAAACGGCTTACACAAACGGTGGATGTACCAAATACATTGCTGAAAAATTAGTAAGACTATCTAAATAAAAGTATACTATATTCAAAAGAATTTAAATACAAAAATGGAAAGAACCGGTGTTAAGTATTTACATAATGCAGCAAAATTGTTTGATATTGGTATATATTTTGAGGCAAATGGTCATGGAACAGTAACTATAATCTCTTGTCTTACTTCGCTTATATAGATACTATTTAGCCAGAGATTTTTGAATACCTTAGAAAAGTACATACAAACAGGAACGTAATCTATTTCTTGTCTGTTTATTATATTGAAGGATAAGCAGTGAAACTGCAGTAAAAATAAAAAACCTTGCAAATATTTTAAACCAAGTTTAGTCATTCGAATTGTTTCATTAAATGAAGACTACAGGGGATGCAATATCGTTGATGCTTGCAATAGAGTGTATTTTGGCAGATCTTAAAGTATTTTTTGCTCTATTTTAAATCCTAAAAATAATAAGTGGAGTGTTTCGAAATGGTACAATCTGTACAATCCTCTTTATGCCTTACAAGTGAAGCTGACCGTTTTATCAATAATTTTAAATTTTTAAAATAATAGGTTAGTGATAGAAATAAGATTAGTATGTCAGATGATGAAAGTTACATTAAGGAGCCAAAAGCGCTAAGAAATTTAGTAGTTTCGGTTCATGAAGAATACAGCAATTCAAGGATATACTTACGGTATACTATTAACAAATCTATACAATGATCAAAGTCCTTCAGGAACAGAAAATTGCCTGCGACTTTATGTTGAATCGGATGATCAGGTATTTAATCGAAGTGCTCACTTAAATTCCTCGATAGGCAAAAACAAAGAGAATATTGGAAGTAGTAACTTCGCGGATAAAAAACTTTCTTCATACACTTTAAAATATTCAATTCATTGATCCATTCAGTCTCAAATGAGATCACTAATATTTAATTAATGTTTTTTAATTAAAGATTTTTTAAGACGCAGAAGATATACCTGCCACCCCTTTATCTTAAAAGCAAATTAAAATTGAATTTTTACTACTTTTAATCACGTACTACAATGCAAAGAAAAGATTTTTTTACTTTTTACGGCACATACAAAAATAATAGCTTAGTATGTTCCCCTTATTACAATAAAATATTATACACGGAAAGCCTCATATTTTCCTGCCGCCGTCCCGCTGTTAACGTTTCAAATACTATGGGGGTTTATTTTATAGAATTTTTATTCGCATAATAGATGGATTACTAGCAAAGATTGATAGATTCTTTAATATGGTCAAAACCATTTATCAGTTAACCACTCCACTAATAAATAAAATCTATTGTTGGAAACGCGAAGTACTCAAAAAAAACTTCTCACGTTAATAACAGCCCCTGGTCGAAAGTGTGTTTCAATATCCTTGCGTGAAAATACCTCAGATAAGTCAACTTTTACACCGTACGACAAAACACTTGTCAAGTTTCTACAATAACAAATCAGAATTTCATAAGTTAACACTTTTCAAAAATATAGTAAAATAATCACACGTACGATGAGTAGATTTAATTATTGTAACTCCAAGAATATTATTATAAAGACAACAGGAAGCAAATTTAACGAGAGCGACTTAAATTTTAATAATAAATTACAATTTTTCACCCAAACATCTTAATTTACAAAAAGAGAACAGTACTACAATATTCCTTTTAGATCGTTTTACTCCCTATCAAATATGCGGTCAAGACAAAAAATACATATTAGAAGTAACATATTCTTTTATGGCTCCAACCACCATTATACACTTTTGTGTTAATATACTTCGATAAAGGTTGATAAAATAATTTTTTATCTTCAACCACTACTAAAATGCATCATTAATATACGTTTAACCAGATACACTCATATCCAATGGAAGCATATAAAGCCGTACGTTAATATTTGTGAATAACGAGCCTCTGGCATAAAAAATTGTACAAATATACTTTGAACAACTCCAGTAAGAAAATCGAACGTCCTCGGTAAAATAATTGCATTACCGTATCAACACCCATAAAATTCTACTTCAAATTTGACGAGCGACGACCACTAATCTCCATGACCAGGTACTGCACGATGCATATAACGAAAAATCAAAGACAATTCCAAACTCTTATTTACCAAGACTCCAAGGAACCAATAATCAACATGTTGACAAATAAAAAATTAACAAACAATCAAAACAAAAGTTATGACGTACAAAAAACAACCACGAGAACTTATAATCAAGTGAACTAACAAAAGGAAAAGTCATTTTCGGGATATCTACATACATCACTTTCTGGCGGTAGACCTAGCCTTTCTTGGAGTTTCTTTCTTGATTGCGGGGCTCTTCCTAACGGCTTTACTCTTAACTGCTATAGCCTTTGATTTTGGTTTCGCCTGGGTTGGTTTAGCCTTGACGACCTTCTTAACCTTAGTGGTAGATTTTTTAACAGGCGCTCTGGTAGCTCGAGACCTTTTTGCAACCACGGCCTTTTTGACCGGAGCGGATTTCCGAACAGCAGACGACTTTTTTGGGGTAGCCTTCTTACCCTACCCAACTAATTAAACAAAACGAAATATCCAACCTCGCTTTTTGGAAGCTTAAAACTCCCTGACGCACCCACGCCCTTTGCATTTTCTAGCGAACCGTTAGATATCATAGCGCGAATAGACAGTCTTATTTTTGAACTGAGCTGCTTTTCATCAGTACCAACAGAATAATGCTCAAGTATGTATTTCACAATCTTCTGACGAGAAGAGCCTTTTTTTTCATTCAGCTCACTTAGTGCGCTTGCTATCATAACGGGAAAGCTAGGGTGGTCGGGCTTGCTTTTCGCTTTGCTGACCTTTTTCCCCGTCTTAGAAGTTTCTGCAGATTTTGACTTTTTAACAACTTTCGAAACCATCAAAAAAACAACCCGGACCAAAACTCTTAAAACCGCCGAAAAGGCGGGATTTAAGATACTTTATCTAGTACATTGTCTTTTTTGTATATGATGTGGCGATAACCGCTTGATATTAGCATAAAATATTATTTTAATTTGTTTTTCTTACTTAAGAAACGATCAATTTATCGTTAAATAAGAGTATTTGCTTCTAAAATCAAATTCTTATCTCCTAGCACAACGTATCAGCTCACATATAATAATGTGATGAAATAATAAATTAAATATTTTTCTAAATTTCATAAGAAAATAACTAATGGAATCTTGAAAAGCTCCCTTTAGATTACAGATATTTTTTGTTACATGCCAATTAAAGAATTAAAATCACTTTTAAAAACTTTAGTATGTTTTAAATTTAATATTTTATCAAATAAAATCATATTTTTACATTTTTACTAGGCGATCATTCCCGAAAAAATGTATAATACCAAAAAAAAACCACTTATTATATAGTCTTTTTCTTTCTTAATAATATAAACTATTCTTTACAAATACAAAATTGATTTCATAAATATAAACTTATTTTGAACCAGCTTACATTGAATAAAAAAGATCTAAACAATGTAATATAATTTTCGCTAATTATTGATATTTTATTTTTCACACTAAAATTTTTCAATAAAATATACTCAAAATATTGATAATAACTTAAATTTTTTAATCTAGATAAATTAAAATTTATATAAAATCTGTTTAAAAAATGTCTAATGTATTCTTCCATTAAATTTTATATGTATTCCAAAATTGAAAAAAAATAATTTCCCATAAATCACTCTTCCACCCTCAGAATAAACATGAAAATTTAAAAAATCTTTCATTGATTTTTTAAAAGAATTTTACAAAGAAAAATATGGTGTTATATAGATACAAATAAAGAGTTTTTATTTATATTAAAAATCTAAATTTAAGGTTTCTATATGGGGGACTGGTGCAGAAACCTTGTCACAACTTCAAATCTCTCCATGTTCCATAAAATTACCTTGTTCCAAATTCAAAATAATCTTCACTTAAATTTGATTTTTTTTATTAAAACATATTTATGTATTAAATAAAATGCATTCTGTATATCATTTAGCAATATGCATATAAAATCATTGATCTAATTTTTAAATACGTTTTTATTTCTTTCTATATATGTTTAAATGCAAATTTCAACTTCATCAGATCTCCTTTTTTAAATATGAATGTTCGGAACATATTATAAATTAAATAAAAGGATAATTAATTCCCACTTAAATTATATTTCTTTTCGGTTTTGGAATTCTTTTTAGTTAAATTATTTTTTGTAAAATAATATTCGATCAGCCTTATTATTCATGATTCGCATTAAAAATACAAGATCATGTCTGATACAAAGAAACAAGATTTTTCTAATAGCTGAAATCTATATAAGCAGTTTTGAATTTTTTGGATTGTATAAAAATTTTACAAAAATTTCTTTGCTTCTTTATTTGACTGTAAAAAATATAAAATCAAATTTATTAATTACATATGTAGAATGCATGACAACTTTTTATCACTGTTATACCCGCTATTTGTAATTCAATGAAATATAATAAATACAACAGTGGATCTTCATATTAATTTTTTAAAATAATCTTGGTTCTTAATTTTCACATCACAGCGCTAGTATACAGGTAGGTAACTTTTCCATTTTTTTCTTTAGCTATGGAGGAAAAAACCTTTACCTGTTCCTTATGTTTCTGGAGGCGACGTAACTTTTCCATCGACTCGCTTTTAAGCTGTGACTAAAAATATCTGATTACCGACAAAAGCTAGTGAGAATTTTCAGTAAGAAATGTCACCGTTGTTTTATTCGTAAATCGGGATGTTAGAGAATACTCAGATCTATATTTTATGAATGTGGAAAGCGTCATGAACAAACTTTCTGGACCTGATATAACTGTATTAAATGCTTAGATATAGGTCACACTCCATTCTGGTAAAGATTTGTTATATCCGATACTTCAGAAAATTTTTTTTTAAAACTCATCTTTAAATAATATTACAAAACTAAGCATCTCCAAAGTACTGCTGTACTGCAAGCATCCAAATCCTTTTTACAATTCCCTTACACTACCATACATACGACTTTGATAAGAACTCGCATATAACGTTTTTTGTTGATTTTTTGTTATTATTGGAGCTATTTAAGAACTTTTTATGACTACATTATCAAATTCTGAACAAATAAGAAGTTATACTGCAAGTTCCAGGACACAAATTTTGAAATGCAATGAGAAACAATTAAATAATAGCTGTTTGACCGCTATGAAAAAGTTTTTTATAACAATTATGGTCCAATTAATGAATTTACTTAATATTGATTATTGTCACAGACATAAAAAAAATGTCTCAAACTCTCAACATTATTTCAGTGATAGGAATGCCGGGAAGATGAAAAACACGATTAAAAGTGCCTGATAACTTTCACAGTTTGCAAAAAAAGGAAATTAAAATTGGTGTGTGTATGAAACCACTATAATTAAGTACCGTTATCTAGTTCTATGCGTTCTTATAATTTTTAATAAATCACGCGCATGTCAATCTTACATTTATATATTTTATTCCGTTGTTTTGTATTGTTGTCCCGCTATTCTGTTGTGATCATGACAATAATAAATATATTTTTGAAATTTGCCCAAATGGATAATTTCACTTAATATACTTGAGGAGTTTTTACCAAGATGTAGTTCGGAGTGACCTATGTCCACAGAGAAAATTATAAGTAGGAAAACAGCCTTTCATTAATAAAAATAAAAATGAATACATTACAAACGGTGGTTGGTTCCATTTTCACTGCATCACTCTCTTCATACCTCGTTCTCCCAGATATTTCAAATTATTTAAAAAAATCCAAATTAAAATCTCCGTCATGTGATTTCTTTCTATTATTTGTTATCATATTTTTTTTCTTAGCTATGGAGGAAAAAACCTTTACCTGCTCCTTATGTTTTTGAAGGCGGT
>LDMZ01032633.1:0-10472 GCA_001455285.1 Sphaeromyxa zaharoni | reverse complement strand
AGCATATTAGATACTCGTAGATTAGCGTAGTTATTCGGAGTTAGGAAGATACACGCTACAGTGTCATCTTCATATCTCTATTACAAAAACTAATTCTAATTTACTCCGCAATGAGGCATAATATAGTTCACTTATTATTGAACTGAACCGCCATCCAGAGCACCTTACAATACATAAATTCAATATCAGTCATGTTTACTTAATATTTTTCGTAAGAAGATTTTTACTTTCCTTTGAATTAAAATACCATATTTTATTATTTTTACTAAATTGAAACAGCGTAAGCTCTTGCAAATAACCGAATACATATATAAGATTTTAATTAATTTCATTTTTTTAAACTTATATACAATGTTTACTGTCCCATCACAATATACCTATAAATATGATTACATTCCACAGGCTGGATGGCTCTTGGCGTATAATCTGTTCTTACGGGGTTTCCTTCTTTCGTGATAGAGCACCCGAATAATTTTTCAGGGAAAAATTCTAGATAGGAATATTTAAAAGTGCCAAAATTAATAATCTGTTCGTTAAAATGTTAATATTTAATATATATGACTTATAAATTTTAAAGCTATAAAGAAAACGCGAAACACCTTGTATTAAGTAAAATTTTCTAAAAAAGGTAACATTCCATCGCTTAAAACACATTTTCACCATAGAAATTTAACCGATTTAGTATCGACGTTTATCTACAAACAAATAAATTTTTGTTTAATATTAAGTCCTATCCTTATGGTCATGTTGATATAACACTTTTCAAACATTTCAATAATTATGTTATGTTCTTTCCTTAATCAAAAGGCACAGCCTTTATCTAATATTTTAATTTTCTTTAAACTCTTATACAAAATTACGATAATTATTCCGATATAAGCTAAATTTTATATCTTGAACAGGAATCAAAACATATATAATTTGACTTCTAATCATACGTAAACATTTTTACTAAATTTAATTGAGTTTTAAGCCTCAGTATTATGCACAAAAAGTAAGCTAAGGCATGTTCTTAAGGCCATTCTTTTCTATTAATCTTTTTGCTCTAAGCATGCTTATAGTTTCCAGGTAATTTGAATTTTAATGCAATAATTTTGTTCCTGTAACTAAAAAGGTATAATGTTAGTTCTTTGGATTTTATTAGAAAAATAAAAAATATCGCGAAAATTTGAATTGGATAAAAAATTAACGATACATTATTCCCATTATAACTGCTTAGCCAAATTTTAATTCATGATAGAATTAGAACAAAAATTTATGTATTCGAAATTAATGGAGGATAAAATTTTTTTAAAATATTTTGTTTTAAAAAATTCATTTTAAAAACAACTTTTTTGTTTAAATTTAAATGTTACATATAGGATCGTTATCCAAAGATCAAATGTATAAATGGTAAATGTTTTGGTACATATCTTATTCTATTAAAACTAAAGATTTAATGGGAAAAGTAATTATCTTCTGTGCTATACTAGCTGCTTTCACATTAGAAGTTTCTTCATTTATAATTAAAGTCTTGCTTTACTTTTACTTAACAAATAGGTCTGGAATTGAATACTTTATTTCTGACCTCTCGGAATTTATACCTTTAACATTGCTTGTTTTAAGTCAAGTGAAGCTAGATGCAGGTATGAGAAAATTTACGTCCTATGGTTTTCGACGGCTTCCACTGCTCTCTTCTGCAGCTATTTCGGTTTTTACCTTAACGAAAATCGTTCAAGATTTCTTTCATAATATTGAATATTTCATTATTCAAAATAGCACTGATGAGACTGAGAAAATACCTGAAGGTTTCTTGCTTGTGAGCATTTTAATCAATTTTGCAATTTTCGCTATACTTTCTGCGTACATTTTTGGACTCCAAGGTTATAGATTATGTATTTTATTTAAATATGATAAGAAAATGAGAGGAATCTTTATGCATCCAATGTATCTAGTTTTTGTGCACTTGTTATACTCAAGAGTTATAAAAGCGTGCAAAGTCTGGTGCTTTTAATCTCCTCAAAATCGAATTATTCAAGGGTTTCAAGCTTAGTTTATCCAATTTTGGTTCTTTTAATTTCAGGCGTATGTTTCTTTGTCACAGGAGCATTCTATTTAAAAAAGATCCTTAAAATATTCTTGCAAACGTCCACACATTTTGAAGAAAACATGGAAATTTTAAAAAAATTTGCCCAGAAAAACCCCTCAATTAATAATATTAGGGAAGTGCACTTTTGGAGTTTGGACACAGGTAAAGAATTTGGTAGTGCAGCTTACTTAAGTTTATAACTAAATCAGGCACCATCAAAGCAGACTTTAATGATAAGGCGCAATACAAGGAAACAGTAATACAACTAAAGAACGAATTTGGAAATAGTGTAGATATAACTTTGGAACCTACGTTTCAAGGAGATATATGAATTTTAGATATAGATTTTTAAATCAGTGATAGAATTACCTCTACATGTAATAGTGTATGAAGCCTCTATATAAAATCTTATTTACTACATAGCTACTCTAATCGGACGTTTATGCCGACATATCCTATCCCTTGGGAAGATGGAATCCGGCACCGCTTGGAATAACAGTAGGCCGATTTTTGTTTGACATTTGGTCAGTAGCTTCTGCCTGTTGGTTCACTTGATTTAAGAGTTGAGATCCAGTTGCTGACATGGTAGAGGGAGGTACCACAGAATTTTGGTTGGGGACGTAAGGTTGCACAGAAACACTAAATAGCATAAATCATAAAAAAATTTTAATAATACGATTGAGCTGTAGATGAACACTTATCTCGCATCTGTTGCTCACGAATTTCATTAAGACTTGGCTTATAGTTGGTTTGAAGAGGCTTCTCACAATTTCCAATAAGATTTTCCAATTGCTTAAGTGAAAGGTTTCTAATTTCTTCAGGTTGGTCAAAATTATTTGAGGTAACTTCTGGACGCTGTGTCTCAGTAGTTGCAGCTGCACTAAGAGGCCTTAACTTCTTTTGTCCATTATCTCGTAAATTAAGGCTAGAATAGGCATTTGACTTGGTCTTATCATTCTCAAGGGTCTTGAATTTAGAGCAAATAAACATGATCTCTTCCGTTTGTTTCTTCCTTAGTTCATTTAGCTCAGAAAAATGTTTTGTCAAGGTAGATTCTAAATTTTGCTTTAAGGAAGCGTCCCCAACTAGCTTTAGTATTTCGTTAACGTCATTGATATCAATAACTTGTTTAAGTGTATTTATTTTTTTACATATATCACTAGGCTTTTTTAAGGTATTACAAACAACAGCCAAATCCAAAAGAGATACCGAAGCTTTTATAAAATCATCAAAATGGCTATCATTGAAGTCGATACCATCAATCAAATCATCTTTAAAGGTTTGAGATACAGGAGTAACCATTGGAGTGGGATTTAGGGCTGATTTACTGTTTAACAGAGATTTCTTTTCATCTTTCCCAGTATTTGCAGCTAAATAGTCCAATATATTCATTTTAACACCAAAATCTTCCATACTGCTGTCCGAATAATACCCAGAACGATAGTTATTTTCAATCCCATTTCGCCCTCTATCAATTAAATCCTTGCACACTTCGAAATTAGAGTCACTATGAGCTACACAAGATGGAATTATTGAATTTTCATTTTTATCAGCAGGAACAGATTTGATTGCTTCAAAATCAGCCGGTATACTCGGGGAACGAGAAATATTGTTAAAAGAAGAGATCACTTCACTTGAATTTTTTATATTCAATTCCTCTTCAATTGAAGATAATTCATATTTTTGATCCAAAGCATTCTTGTCTACATTCAAAATTTTAACTGGAGCAACAAATTTCATATTTCCTTCATCCTCAGTATGCACAGCACTGTAATGGTCTGGATCACTAGAAAAATCGTTAACAGCACTAATTGGGATATCAGATTTTTGTGCTATAGTGTCACAAGATCCCTCTGAATCCAATAGCTCAAAAAATGGTCCATTGGTTGGACCAAATTTATTTTCTGCAATCAGTTTTTTAGCAGTCTCAGATATTACAATCATATTACTAACAAAGCTTGTAGAACAAATTCTTTTTAAATGTTGGGTGGAAACTAGTTTTTCAGCAATTTCTTCAAGTGAATCATTTGATAGACTAAATTTAAAAGTTAATTTTGATTTTTTTGGCGACTCTAAGCAACATTCCACGATATCTGGTGGAAGTACTTCTTTCAGGTACATTTGAAGCTTTCTTGCCTTCTTGTTAACGTTTCGGTGAATTTCACTTTGAGATATATGCCGAGTAACAGAAAGGCCAGAAATTGATTCTGATCGAGATATCAGATTCGGATCACCACCACCTAAAGACGGGGTAGAATCACAGGTTTCATGAAAGCCGGATGTCTTGGTCGATTGATTTTCGATTAAAGCTACCTTCTTTTCGGATTCATGTAATTTGTTAGCCTGTTTTATTATTTTTTTGAGATCTTGTTCAGGAACTAATTCAGATGGATCCTTCTTAGCGATTGAAGAAGCTTTTCGAGTTTGTGTAGGCTGTATATCTGATTTTTTATCTCTTCCAAGCAAATATTGTGATACTAAAATGCTTATTGTTTTTGAAATATCTTCCAACAACGAAAAAGGGATTGCATTCGAGATAATTAGTTCGTACGAAACAGCATCAGGGTCATCTGTTTCTAATGAATACTTTAGATTGATAACTTTCTCATTTTTAGTAGATCCATCCTTGCTATCCAAAATTAACTTTAGGTTTAACACATTCTTGTCATTTGAAGATTCAGAAAACTCAGCAGTTATTTGCACATCCTTTTGAATTTCCTGTCTTACTGACTGTGAGGATTCGTCTTCTTTAAAGAAATCGTGCATGAGTAGCTGACGAACATTCATTCTTTTCGTTTTGTCAAAGCATATGCATCCTTCAACAATTTCCCTAATTTGAGGATTTGTGATTAAAGAAACAGCCTCAGGTAAAATACCCTGGCTAACTCTCCTAAAAATCTGAGCTGGATTTTGACATTCATTATAAGGATAGAGTCCAGTAACCATCTCAATCATACACATTCCAAAGGCATATACATCGATTGCTTCGTCATATTTTTCTTCGTACATTTCTGGAGCCATAAATTCCGGTGTTCCAATAACACTCTTCGCAAAAGAAGACAGCTTGAATGTAGCAAGTCCAAGATCACCAAGCTTCAAATTTCCATCAGCCCCATTTATAAAAATATTATCGCATTTAAGATCTCTGTGAATTATTGGCTGGGGACGCGAATGAAGAAAATTCAACCCACGAAGGATCTGTCTACACCAGTTCTTTAAAATTTTTTCTTTAACAGTTTTAATTTTTTTAATATAGCTTTTAAGAGTTCCAGATCGAAGAAGTTCTGTGATCAAAATCAATTTTGATGCCTTATCCTTTTTCTTAGTTTCAAAAAAATCGTAAAACTTGACAATGTTGGGATGATTAAGTTTTTTAAGCATTTCTGCCTCGATTCGAAACCTTTCTCGATCGGTTTGCGATATATTCCTATCTTTAAGCTCACACCATGCTACGTTAACCCCAGTTTCAGTATCTAATCCCAGGTAAACAGTTTTAAAGGAGCCATCCCCAATCTTATGTTTAAATTTAAGATACCTACCATCTGGACTACTGTCAATAGCCTGCTCCTCTGGATTAGAACCATGATGTGAGTCCACCGAAACTGAAACCCCCAGATCCTCTGCTTCCTTTCCCTGTTCAGCATTGCTAGAATGGAAACTCTTTTGAGGTCCTGTATTCTCCATGAATTTTAATAAGAACTGTTTAATCTAATATACGGCGGTAGAATATCAGTCAGATCAAAAAATTTCTTATTTACAGAAGCAACAAAGCATGAAATCGCACGCACCAAAACACTCGAAACCAAAAACAGGAGCACTAGCAACAGCGGCGTTAATGCGGTCAATGTTCGTTTTGTCTCGCCTTGCATGGCCCTGGTTGGTTCCAACTATAGGAACTATTTATAATGCTGAAACATGATCTTTAGTTATTATGTTGGGAACGCCTGGATATCTGTTGTCTATATGGCGCTGATTTGTGGTTTTTATTCAGTTGATTAGATTCTGAGGGAACTCTTACCCAAAGTTTTACTTATTTGAAATTTTTTTAAAGGAAAGGTGATGCGATTTTCCGTTCTAAATCCAAAAAATTTTTTTTGCTGACGCACCATTAAAAACATGTTTTTATTCTAACTATGGTAATTATTAAACGTGTGGCGATTAAAAGGCGCAATGAATGACAAACTTGTAACATGTAGCTCGATGATGAAAAATGTGTCAGGGTTTGAAGAGATTATTGTTTTAAGGTTAAAAAAAATTCTGAAGTTACGTAGGGTCGTTAATTATCGGCTGACCGGATATTTATATCCTTCACATTATCACTGTTTGTTGTGACTGATTTTTGATGGTCACGTTGTTTTTTCATAGTTATTGACTTTATGGATATTTGAATGTTTTTAAAAAGTATTGTTTTAAATGATGATCATATTCAAAAGAATTTGTTACACTACAGGAACGTCTGTGCCCTAACGTCATTTTCTGTAGGAGACGTGTTGAAATATGTGTGATTTAAATTCGGCATTAAAAATAGGTAATAAATTTTGTATTTTATAAAAAGATGTTAGATATTAAAAGAAAAGGTGTGTTTTCTGTGGTCACGTGACAGAGATAAACAATTTAAATGATTATTTTTTAAAGATAAAAATATAACCGTTAAAAATGACGATGGGATTAGTAACTTTAGTGTAAATAAAGTAATGGAGTTTCATTGAAATTTCGTGTATCTTGAAATAAATTAAATATTAAGGAATACTTTTATAATTTTGGAAGTATTGCTGCAAACAATTTTTGTATGTTTTCAAATAACGTTAGTTATTCATCACTCTCATAAATCCACCAGGAGGTCTAAAGAATTTTAATTAAGTCCTGTGAATATCATAGTTTTGCATTTTTAAAATATTTATGAAAAAGTATATATTTCGTAACAAAATAATAAATTATATTTTTATCATATTCTTAATTGTTTTTTAAAAGATATCATGTTGCTGCGCTTAAAACATATGAGTCCTATATATAAGAGTAGGTGTACTGCAGGAGATGAAAAATTTTTTATGCACATTATTTACTTCAAATAGTGTATTTCTTGATAACAAATACACGGACAAAACAAAGCAGCTTTGCTACATGGTCGTACTCAACCATATGACGTGAAATTTTACGACCATATAACAATCTTTTCAAAGATGTAGAATCACTCCCTATGAATTCATGGACGTCTATCCTGTTATGTATAGTATCTTAACCACTTGACCACGGATGGCGTATACATACGCTAACTGAAATGCTATAGTTTAGGCGTCCAATAGATAAATATATTTATATTCAATTAGATACTACACATAAACTATAGTGGTTACCAGCTCACGTGTACAATAGTAAAACTAATCTCTACAGTCCGTCGTTCGCCGGCGGCTAACTATACACTAATAAGTCACTACATAAACAAAACTGTTTTCTATTTTTATGCTACTGTTTGCTGCCATTAACACAATTTTCTATGCGAGATTTTCTAATCACAGTTGATTACCGTTCTGCAATCGATAGCTGATTCTGTAAGCATGTAGTTATTTCCGTAGTTGTGTTAGTTATTTAGCAGCCTAAACACCTATTATCAGTTTTTATTTTATTACTAAACGCCTATTATTTATTTTTTATTATTGGGTACTATTCATTATTCATGTGACGCAAAAAGTATACTGCTGAAGAAGCTGCCAAAATGATTGCTCTTTCAGGTTCATCAAATAATGAAATTTCTGATTCTGACGATAGTGACATTTCAAACAATTATTCTAATTCTAAAACGGAAGAGAATGCTAATAACGCGGGACAACCAGAAGGTGTTAGGAATATAGTATGGAGGAAACAAGACAATGTTCGCCGTTTACTCCCGTTTTCAGGCAAATCAGGTATATTACACCCAGATATAACGATTTACAGCAGTCCTATGGATATATTTTTTGATTTTTTGTTAATGATCTTCTGCAGCCCATTACGATTCAAACAAATGCATATTCCAATTTACATCCTCGACCTGAACTTCAACCAGGCAAACAGCGCAATGATCGTCTTTGGAAGGATTGCACGGCTGATGAAATTAAAGTTGTGTTGGGATTATCGTTATTGATGGGTACTGTTAGAAAATCAACATTTGATTCATATTGGACTCGTGATGGTATGCTTTAAACGCCATTTTTCTCAAATACAATACCTAGAGACAGATATCGACTTATTATGTCCAATTTACACTTTTGTAATAATGATAATCCTGATGAAAATGATCGTCTCTTCAAACTACGCCCTGTTATTGATACTTGTCGGCGAAACTTTACTCTTGTTTACCAACCATCACAAGATATCAGTATCGATGAATCCTTGATGAAATGCAATGGACGTTTGAGATTCAAACAATATAACCCTAGCAAACGTGCTAGATTTGGCATTAGGTTTTACAAATTATGCCAGTCTACTGGTCCAGCGAGTGGATATGTCTGGAATTTTATGATCTATACTGAACAGGACAACACTAGTATTGATGCACCTGCAGGAACAAAAGTAGTCATGCATCTGTTGGAAGGCTTACTGGACAATGGTTATAATTTGTTTTTAGTCAATTGGTACACAGGCCCAGACTTGTTTACACGCTTGATGAACCGAAATACTAATGCCTGTGGTACAGTACGTCCCAACCGCAAGAATTTGCCAAAAGACACCCCCAAAAAACCAAAGAAAGGGGATGTTTCTATATGGTCCTCTCAAATGAATATGCTATTTCTTATTTGGACTGATAAGAAAAGTGTCAAAATGCTATCCACTATGCATACATCTGAAATGACAGAAACCCGTATACGAGACAGAGAAGCCAATCCAATTTCTAAACCTGCTTGTGTCCTTGACAATGACCAAGGCATGAGCGGAGTGGACAGATCAGACCAGTTGGCTTCAACAAACCCTTCATTTCGAAAGTATTTCAAATGGCATAAGGTCTTTTTCTACATTTTGTACATGTGCATAATGAATTCATTTGCGATTCACTGTGAAATTGGAGGCAAAATGCGACTTTCAGACTTCAAACAAAAAGTTGTGAATGAACTGATAACTTCCAGCAATCTTCCAATATATTCCAACAGAGGCCGCCCTCGTTCTGGTCCCTCTAGTGCACGAGTTCAAGGACGTCAATTTCCTGAAAAAATATCAGCAATTCCAAATGCCAGGAAAGTACAGCCACAGAAAAGATGTACAACGTGCCAAGAAAGAAATATTCGAAAAGAAACTACTTACCAATGTGACCTGTGTGAAATCTCACTTTGCACTAATCCCTGTTTCAAAGACTACCACACCAAAACCAATTACTGATTATCTAATACTGTTTAAATAATTTTTAATATTCTGTGATACACTTACTCTGTTCAATATTTATTAAAAATATTTTTTTAAAATTTTCTATTTTTTTGAAAATTTCGAAAACTAATACCGCGGTCAAGTGGTAAAGGAAATAAAAAAATAAAAATTAATGCTGTATATATAATGTACAGAGTTACTAATTTGATCACACTTTCTACTGCGCCTGCTTACGACGGATTCCGATAGTTAAGAGTGTTACAACATCTATCTACGTGTCAATCCAATATCTATTGATATTTACGCGTGATCCTGATTCATCGTTAACCATGCCTCTTGATGTCCCAATGTTCTGTTTTGGGACTGATTCAATTTGTTTAGCTAGGGATGGGTTTGATACTTTTTGTTCTGTATCATAATCCACTCTCTTTGTCATATAATCAGCATGTAGTAGTCATTTTCTCGATCCCGAAAGAACTTCGTAGGTGACTGTTCCTAATTTGAGAGTTATTTTCCCATCTTCCCAATGGTCTTTTGCTGGGTTAAGGACTCTCACAAATTGGGCATCTGCGTATGAACTAAGAGGAAAGATTAGGTATTTTTCTTCTGATCCAGGTGGAAGAAGCGTTCATAGGCAAGACCTGGGTTCTCTTTGTAAAAGTCTGTTGGCTGGTGTTTGTCCTGTTTATTTAAGAGTTATAGTTCATAAATGGAACAAAAAATCTTTTAATGAAATACTTTCATTTTTTAAGTAACCTTTTAGGGTTCCTACAAAACTTTTGGCTAAACCATTCGTGGCAGCGAGATATGATGGAATAAAAACATGTTTTATATTCATCTTTTGACAAAATATTCTAAAATTTTGATAACGAATTGTGACCGATTTTCACTAAAAATTGTCCGTGGCAGACCAAAATACGAGAAAAATTTTTGTAGTTGATTAGGGTTATCATCTGACGTATTTTTGTTTACTTCTAGTCTTTTTTAAAGACAACAACAATTCTAAAGTATTTTTTATTTTTCTATTCTGCATATCAACTTGGATAAGCTACATTGGTCCAGATGCTAG
>LDMZ01032575.1:0-14994 GCA_001455285.1 Sphaeromyxa zaharoni | reverse complement strand
TATTGATTGCAAAATGTCGTTATTGGTTGCAAAAGTGTCGTTATTGAACGGGAAACCCTATATGATTTATAATTGTGTATTTAATTAAATTATTATAAATTTTTAAAAAATAAATTCGTAATATTATATTTCTCTTTTTATTAATTTTTAAAAGGGCTAAATTATGAATGAGTATTAATAACAGAAGGTGCATGGAGAAAGCTATACAATATAGTGTTCAAACACGATAATTCAAAATATAAAAATTATAACCAGGGAACAAAATCTTTAAAATAAAAAGTGCCTTTAAACGAATATATGCGGTTTTATTTATAGTGTTAAGGGTTTTAAAGAATATTTAATTTTAATTTTTGTTAAACTTGAAAAGTGATGAAATATAAATTATATAAGTTATAACTATTACTTTTAGAAACAATGCTATTATCTGATTTAAAAAGCAATTCAACTTGAATGATTAAAAAAATTTATTTATTTAAATTAGAAAATGGTATAGAATAGCTAAATTGAAAATGAGTATTATGGATAAATATTTTTTATTTACGAAATACTGATAACAAATTTTTATTAACTAAAATCATGTTTCCTTCACAACTTGATGTTTGATAAATATGATTTAAGAGAGCAATTTATGTTTAGAACATTTATATAGCAAATTTTTATTATATTTTTGTGGTATAAAAATGGTCTCTAGAATATATGCAAGAAATATTTGAACGCTGTTTTGTATTTTTTTTAACGGTGTTCATTTCAATCACAGAGATAATTATTTTAGCATGCCAAGAATGATAAAATTAAATCCGTAAAAATTGTTTTTTATTTTATTTTACAAGCCGATCTTAAATTTATCAACAATTAAAACTATTCTAATTTTTTTTCGAATATATCAATAAATGTTAATAAAATCAAATTCTAATTTAAAAAAAAATTTCGATGACTTCTAGGTAAGGATCATTAAAAATATCAATTTATATATAATAAAACCATATAAAGTTAAATTTACGCCTTTTTAATTATTAATGAAATGAAACATGTTTATTAGCTAAAACCACTATTAATTTCTCCTTGTGAATAAAGTTAAATAATGTAACTTTTACGTAGTAATATCTTTTTTAGGGATTTAAAAAATATTTCAAATTATAAAAGTTTCTTTATGTAGCATCTGGCAAAGATAATTATATATAGAAATCTCTCGTAAATATGTTGAATTTTTATTATGCAATTTTATATAGGTACAAATGATTTTTTTATAAGTGATTACCTACCAAAATAATTTTCATTTCACCAATTTCATAACTTTCATCCGAATTTTCCCAAAATCCTGAAAATTGGTTTTCATACACAGATTTTCCTGTAAAAATAAAATCATCAACATCCCCTTTGCTAAAATAGGTATACTTAATAATCATGGTGATGTTAAATTCTGTTTGCGTAACATTCAATTAGTATTAACAACCTTTGATCGATCCAGATAATTGAAACCTGCCAAATTTATCTTCACCATATCCAAAGATAACACATTTAACATTTTCAAAGTGGCCAATATATAGAGAAAAGTTCATTATAGAGAGTTCTGATAGTGAATTCGACAAATATCTTTCTCCAAATCCTGTTATCCACTTTTTCAAGCATATCTAAAATTAAAAATTTACCTACATTCTTTCAACATGATTACAAAATTTGTTATTTAAAAATGAAATGATAAATACAGCAGATATAAAAATGCTGAATTGTTACAATAATTGGAAAAATAATTTAATTTTTTAAATGTTTTGACATTAAATTCATTCTTAAAATGTATTATCATAAAATTAAAAAATCCCTAGAAAACCTTTAGATATAACGTATATCTAACCATGTGAAAGAATAAATACTAGTTATAACTATTGTATATTATATAAAAATGTGAAACACACTACATGAATACCCATTGACATTTCCCGATAAGATTTCTCATATTAAAATATTCCTTATTTTTGCTATTTAATTAAAAATAATTCTTTTTATTATTGTACAAAAGATTATGATGAATAATACTAAAGTTTATGTAATACAGTCCATTTTATTTAGATTTTTTAAGGAAATATATCTTTATATAGAACTTTATCGGAGTAATTTATCATCATTCTGTTTCTATAATTTGTATTTTCTTTGATTACCTACTTATACATATTTAAAAGTTTTTTTTATTTATATTTGCAATCATTGCATTTTAGGATTCATAATTTGATAGTTTAAAGATAGTTAATACCACGTATATTATGATATACAAGGATTGTCATTGTAAAAAGATGTCAGTATTTAAAATACTAGTCCTATTAGTAGTGTTTTCTTAATTATAATATAACAAAATTTATAGAAATCTGGAAGTTTGTTGCAAAAAATTTGACAAAAATATTTACGTGAATTATTCATTTCAATACACTAAAAACCACAAATAATTATATTTTGAATCTTTCATCAAATGGTAAAGACGAGTTAAAATAGTTTTAGGGTGGTTTAACAAGAATAAATAATTATCTTAAATTTTAAGAATATATTGACTTAAAAATAACAATTACTAAGGTTTTAGAAGAACTACGTAAAGTAGTGTCAATTAATCCGAGAAAAAAATAAAAGATACATCTTTTTTGTTATTTATTTTACCCCTTCAACATATCTTAGACTAACTATACAATAAAAAATTTCTTTTTTCTTTAAAACTTTGTTATACTTATTATTCTAACGTAAAGCTAATGTTTAGCATAGGAATTACTCCCAAGTAATACTACGCCAAGCCTTACTTCTTATGGATAAAATTATTTAAAAAAACTTACATATAGCATCAAAATAAAATAAAATTACAAACCCATATTTCTACTGTGTTTCATTTTGAATAACAGTCTTACTATTGTTGGTTTCTAAAAAGTAATCATGAATTTCAGCTCAAAGTGTTAAAACAGTTAAAAAGAATATATCATTAGACTATAGCTGTCATAAAACCTTTAAATATAACTAGTCATTACAAAATCATATTTGAATATCTAAAATTTTTCAAATATATTGTAAAATGAATATCAAAATGATTAGGATTGCAGTTAAAAGTTCGTATTTCAGTCATACACGATTTCCGATCATTAACTAAAACATAAAATGGTCTATTGTTTGTATCAGGCAGTATAAAACATAATCGAGACGATTAAACTTTTAATAAAGTCATTTTATTCGAATGGGTTTAGCGAATCACAATGATAACTCAAGGTTTGGCAAAGGCAACAGGGACCATAGAACACTAAAAGTTAAAAAAAAATTTTTTTTCGGTATTACCTTTAAAAAGATGCTTTTTTTATAATCAACATGCTAATTTTGAAAAGATATATAATAATTTACATAAAGTAACAATAATAAATTTTTGGTTAAAATCAGGAAGAGTTTAACATTAAAATGGCTTTTCAACACTGAATATGCAAGTTCTGCCCTTAAAAGTTTAAATCTAAAAACAAAATTTTATTGTCTTATTAATGCTACTATTTACTCAATATTGTTAGAACCATCGATTTTAAGAAGAGTTTTTCATAATTACCAATTTTAGTTTGAAATATCATTCCAGTTTCATCCATATCTATCTTACCAATGATCAATATTTTAATCCATCAATAATTCCATGACTTAAAATTTAAAAAAAGGACAATATTAGAATTGGAAGCAAAGCTTCAATAACAAGCAGGTTATTTGTTAGTGATTGGTAGGTGTTTTAAATATCATTTCATGACTCAAGAAAACTTAACCTTAAATCTTAAAAAAACTTGATTTTACAGTTATTCTTTATATACATCTTCATTTATAAGAAATAATTTTTTTTAAATTTGTGTCTTACATTATTTAATGCAAATGCTTTCGGAAAAAGAAGCTTTATTTTTGATTTTTTCGGAATAGAAATTGGAAGAATGATTGTGGCATACCTTTTATATTATTAATCTAAAAAATTTTCAGAACCTGCACGTATTACAATCCTTGACATTTTGTAAAGTGCAGCATGAATCCTTTTCTGTCCTCTTTGGTGAATCATAATGTTCCCACATGAATGATTGTTTCGAAAGTTTTATTATCTGTTTCTCTCAAATTAAATAAAGTATTTTCACCTGTATTGGTTCACTTTCTTCAAAGATCTTTACAGGAATATCTGTTATTTTACTTAATCTAAAAAATAATGAGGCAAAATTCCTCACACATAAATATAAGAACAATTTTAAAAAATGAATTTAAATATATAAATTTTAATTATCAAAACTGACAAAAATTTCAAAATCGATCAACGCCTTTTGAAATATATTCAAATTAATAAGTCAAAAACTTTTTATTTAATAGAGATTTTAATTACTTTCATCAAAACTTACTAGCATAAGTTAACCAACTGTTTTAAAACTATTATGTTGAAATAGAATATTTCTTGGATCGGTATAGCGAATCTACCAATTCTCATGATAAATTTATTTTCCTTCAAAACAAAATTTTATTATGTTGTCGTAACAATCGGTTTATATGTTAAAGGAACCATAAACGGTGTAATGAGAGGGTAGATAACGTTAGTTGAAGCATCACCTTGTCATTATTATTTGATATAATCTTTTACTTTTCCTCAGAAGATATTTTTAACAATTAATTAACGTAATCAATCCGTATGGTTGCTAAATTCGTCGCCAAAATTAAATTTGTGACCAGTAATAAGATGATTTTTGAAAAAAGATAATATCTAAATATGCCCGATGTTACAAGATAGAAATAAACAGGAAGAACTGTTTCTGATTAAATGAAAATAATAAATTTTTCCTGATTCAAATGTAAAAGTCCGTAACATTAAAAGTAATGTCGTATATTCTCTGGGAACTCCGTCGGATACACATACGCCGGAAGGTTGCCTCGTGGGACCGCCTATAGGAACACCTCATGGAATTTCATAGTATAAATAAAATAGTTTTAATTATTATGGAATACACAACCTCGTACTCTTTCGTACCACCGGCTGGAGGATGAAGTCTTTTTAACTACTATAGTGAATTTTCCGGAAACCATGGGAAAATACCATAGTATGATTTTTAATTTGAATGGACACTAAAATTTGTAAAAGATTTTGATTAAAAAAATCGAATTAAGTTGTATTTTATTTTAATTTAAAAAAACTAATTCTTTTCAATTTTGTTATGTTTAAAAATTCTTTAAAATAAATTTATAAGGTGAAAAAGTATCATCAAAGTTTAAAAACCTAACCAAAAATTTGTCGAGTTTACAATAAATGAACAATCTTTGATACTATTTTTGTGGATTATTTATTGAATTCACTAACATAGTTGGAAGAAAATCAACCAACGTATTCAATTTTGGGAATAATGGTTTGGTGAATAGGAAAAAGAATTTTTCATATTTTACGATTTTCATGGAATATCTGCAAGTTAAATATCACATAGACCGCTTTATGGGATTAAAAGAATATTAAATCCAAAATACATTTTTCCATTAATAAATTTTCTCGATTATATTGACCGACCGAAAAGCATCCCAATTTAGTGGAGGTCAAATAGTGTATAGGAGTGAAAAGAATTTACAAAAACATAATTAGAACTCCATGACTTGACTTTACTTCATGGAAAAAAGTGTAGCAAGCATTTAATAGAAGTTTTCAGAGTTAGTTTTCATGAAATTTTAGATATAATTATGTTGGGCAAAAAAATTTTACCTAAATACTATTTTCTAATACAAGTAATAAAGGAGATTTATGATATATAAAATGATACAAACCCTCAGGGATCCATTTTATTCATTTTGAAATTTTTGCATAAACAAAAGAAATAAAAATTCTAGAGAGTAAATTATGTTTCTTACAATAAGATACGACAACCTACAAACATTCACTTAATCTTTAGATCCCTCATTCCAAGTAAATATCCTAGAACAAATTTGAGGTAATGAAATATTTTATCGACATTTAGGCAGAAAATAATATTTTTAACATATTTCAACCTTTAAAAATTGTAATGACATTCCATCGAAAATTACTATCAAATGCTTTGAATGATAAAATAGATTATCTTGTTATTTCCATTTAACAACGGATCATGCATAGAAAATTTCATAAAACGCTTATTACAAAAGAAAAATCAGCTTAGTTAATAGTTAATTGTAATAATTTTTTACAACATAAAAATTATGAAATCAATCCTCTAAATATATACATTTTTTGTCTCTGTGCTATATTTTGTTTATTACTTCCATCTCCGTATAAATTATGCAATATCTATAACTCGGTTTACAAATTCTGTTATTATTATACACTTAATAAAAATTAAATATTTTTTAAAGTTCTTTTTTATAAATAATCTCTACTTAAATACTAAGGATTGGTTATTATAGCACGTGTAGCAGTAAGATATTTATTTAAAAATTTGAGATAAAAAATGACCTAAATTAAACATGTTTCGATTAATTTCTGATTTTATTAATATTAAATAACGCTATGAACACCTTTTATAGAATATTTAGAAGAATAGCTAACCATGTTGAAAATTATCTGTTTAAATTTCCCTTAAGTTTAAAGAACGAAACTAAATTTTTCAAATAATTTATTTAACAATCCTTAAAGTTTTATAAAAATCAAACTTATTAAATGAGACTACATAAGATGCAACTTAAAATAAAAATAAAGAAAAGATAATAAAATTTAGTATTATCATAATATTTGATTAAATTTTTAAAGTATTCATTAAAAATTATTTTCAATCGATCCTAAAATTTTTTTATCCATTTCATGTTATATGGAGGACATGAACTACATGATGTTCATTAAATAAGATCAAGTTGCTCATACGCGATGAGAGATATTTAATTCTATTCAAAATAAAGTAAATTCATTTAGAATTCTATATTAGATAAGAAACTGATGTTTTCATTTTCTCGCTTTCTAGCTCAGTGATCATTATGAGATAGATTGTAGATGACAAAAATTTATTTTCAATCTTATTTCTATAATAATATTTTTAATATTTTTGCTCAAATAATACAAAAGTATTGGGTGAAGTGTGTTATAAAATTTGGTAGAATCTTTGAAAATTAAGTTTCTACATTCCCTTTTAAATTTGTATTTTTAAAATCAGGACCAAAATTGTCAACTCCACATTTTCAATAATATAAACTACTAATTATGAAGTATTTTTTCTGATAAATGATACATGCTGCGTGTTTAGAATCTTCATAAGAAAAATAATCCTTTTTTTAATTTTGCTGAAAAATATTAATGTATTTACATTTCTCAAATTATGTAGAGTTAGTACCTTAAGATTTAATCGGAAAAAATTCTGATGTAAATAATTTATTACATTTCGGAATGGTTAGAGATATTTATGTTTTATGTTACTTCAAGGATTTGTTGTCTAAATATTTCTTTCGGTAAAAAAAATTTCAATCCAAATATGTAACAACTTTAAAAGAATAGTTAGACTCAATATTCACTCTGTAAACATAAATATATAACAATCCATTAGACGCTAGCCCCATATCTATCATAAACAATCAAAGATATTTTCAAATGTTAAAAAAATCATTTAACATGTAACATATTCAATGAAGGGATATATCTCTTTTAATATTGTTTAATTTTTCCTTGGATAGTGATCACTAAGGAAAACTTCGGTGAATCAGTCAATAAATAATTAAAAAAAAAATTTATCGATTGGTTTTGTGGCTATTCCTCTCTTAGTGTTTTTCAATTCGTATGTATGCCTGTTTGCGATTAGATTTCCTGCATCCAATGGTTTTTCCAAATAATAAGTTACTATGTAAATCTCTAGTCGGAATTTGTTAGGCTTAAGCATTAATTTGAGTGTTCCAGTAATTAACAGCAACTTAAAAATCCAAAATTTTCAATTAGATCAAAATCTTCTAACTTATCATATAATGTCTTAAACCTTATTAATCAGTAAAAAAATTATTTCTGTCTGTATTAAATATTAGTATGGATTAAAAGTTATTGTATCAAACAAATTAGCTGGAGATACGAATTTCATTTTTTCATTGCAGATAAGTCTCTTTGCTTTCATCTTGATTTTAAACAATTCATTTATCTATTGAAACTAAGTTTTTTTTATTCAAGGCTTTTATAAAACAATAAATCAATACATTCCAATAATTTAAAATTTCTGCAACATGTTACCTTTTTTTTAAACAATTTAATGTAAATATCGATTGTGATAAAATAATTTGCAATAACTTCCATCTATTAGAAAAATACTAAAATCTGGTAAAACTATATTAATCTTGAGAGATGTAATGATTTCACTGTCTTAAAAAAATGTACTACTCCATCATATTGAAATTAAGATCCTAAAAAAAGATTGAGGAAAAGCCTATGTGAAATAAATTTTACGCTTCGATATCTTAAGGTCATAGTACATCGTGTAACACATAATAAACAATTATAGGTAAAAATATCCTTTTTGGAACAAACAAAAAATCTGATAAAAATTGATATTATCAACCCGATATCTGATTTTTTGTTCAAAATGAATTTATAGAACACATGGTTATCTATCTAAGTTTAATAAATCTCAAAGACAAATCTATAATATTAGTATTACGAGCACTTTATATATATATATATATATATTTTAATAGTATAATATCTTAAATCAACTATTACATTAAGGCTTCTATTTCACTAATTCCATCTCATTAGCTGTAGAATTACAAAAATTTTGTAAATATGTTGAAACATCTCATCCTTTCAAAATTCTGTTGATCAATATATGCATTACCTACGGATATGCGGTAAAAATATTTTTATAATAATTTAGGAATCATTAAGACAATAATATTCACTAAGTGTAGTAAAAGATTAGATATATTGTGGCAATTATTAAAAATAAATTTTTCAATGTTTATTACAAACTTTGTTAACTTAAAAAATATCTTCTTTAATTTGAAGCAATCAAATATCTGAATCTTTAAAAAAGACTTATTCATTTTCGAAAATTTAAAGAATTTTCTCTGTTAATTTTTTTTAAATTGCTTAAGAATAATTTAATCATTTTTATTAATTACAAATGCCAAAATAATGGAAAAATCACTAAAATAGTGTGTAAAATATTTAGGTACTAGTTTATGCCATCTAAATACATTTCCAATACAAAGGTAATTTTTTTAATTGTGTTTAATGAGATTCCTAATTTTTGAATAATATCAAATGAGGCAAAGTTTTACGGTAAACCATTTAAAATTTTGTGAGTTAAATGACTTGCATAAAAATTAAGGGATGAAAAATCAGTTTTTAAAGTTTTAAAAGAACAATTAATCGTTTCGGTATTTTTATAAAGTGGCTATTTGATCCATATAATTACTGAGATAAAAAACAAAGTGTAGGGATAATATAGGAGAAAGTTTTTGATCAGTTATAGACAAACCTGATAAATAATTATACAGATATTTTGACTGAGCTCAATACACATTTGACAGAATGAGCGTATTTTTTTTAAAGTTGTGAAAAATACATAAACCTGAAAATAACAATTATTTCTGCGACTTTTTTAAACTGAAGTATGTTCTATCCTATCAGACATGGAATTCAAAAAGTTCTTTATTTTTCAAAAGCTTGATTTTTCAATTTTAAAAATATATAATTGTAATAAATTTCATTATATTTTAAAAAGTAATCAAAATAGCTTGGAATATTTGTTATTAACTTAGATTTATTGGTAAGATACATGTAAATCAGTCTAGAAAAAGCGTCTACTAAAATATCTATATTCAAATGATAAATATCAATCAGGTAATCAAAAATTGCGATGAAAGTCCAAGTCAGCAACCAATGAAAAGTGTTGACAAATACTGATATTCTAATGTATAAAAAACTCATGCACCACCTATATTTTTTACTTTATAGAAATCTAGGAGTGCAAAAAAATTCTTTTCTATTTGTAATATTTTTGTAAAAAGTAAATTTAATAATTTTTTTATAAATAAATTATTCTTGTCGAGCTAAATAATTGATTTTGAATGCGTTCATAATAAATAGGAAATTGATTGAAAAATAAATCTATTTGTGTAATTTCCCTTAAGTTAAACTTATCTTATTTAAAATAACGATTAAAAAAACAACCTGATATGCAATTTTCTTTCCTGAATTTTACCCAGAAACAGATACAAAATTTAATCATCTCATGTTTATGATGTAACTTTTTTCAGGTTTTTGTATTTGATAGATTGATTTTGTTATTTAAAAATTGAATTATTTGCTGAAATTATGAATTATACAGAAAAATATTATATAATGAACAAAGAAGAAATAATACACGAAATATTATGTAGAGTACAGCAATTACGTTCAATAGTATTTTTTTATACAAATAACAGTCATTAACACTTCAAAAATGCTTGACACAAAAATTGGAATGTCATATTTTCTCATACATCTAAGCAACCACGCTCATGGGATATCATAGAGATTATATTATATTTAAGATATTGTAAGTTTAAAAGTCTGATATAGTTTTTAACCCTTGCTAAATTTAAATGGGACAAAAAAATCAATATCATTTTTAAAAGAATGCTGCAATCATTGTTTTTTTATTTGACCAAAAATTAGATATTTTGCATAAACTTGATATTTATAATTCAAATAATGATGATTATAAATAAAATAGTCTTATTTCTCATAAAATTGATAAAATAAATCTGTATGCCGGTTTATAGTTTACATTTTTTCCGACCTAAATATTAAATATATTATTACTTCAAACCTTTAAGATTAATATAGTTAAATTTTTTTAATTATTTTTCAAAAAATGTCTTTATATTTCTTATAACTTATAAAGCAAAGTCATCGTTGTTTTAAGTATTTCGTAATTTTTGCTGTGTTATTTGCAATTTTAAAAACAATCATTTCAAAATTATATTATAAAACAATTGAAGTTCTGAACTCGTAAAATTAAAATAAGAAATTATACCAACCTATAAAAAAATTTATATATATTTAATTTCATTAAAAATGGATTTTCAAAAATATTATAAGAAAAAAACGTAAATTGTACCTGGCAGATCGTTAATAAAATAGCTAACTTGATTAAAGAAGTACAACAAAAAATTTGGAAGCTATCAGATGCAACCTAATAATTACTTTGATATATTATATTTTTAAATTCATGAATGATGTTTCTTAAACCAAAATTTTAGCTACATGACGTGAGAGTAATTAAATTTTTCTTAAACAAATACATTTATCTTAATCTGTAAAATTTTTCAATTTAGATAAAAAATGTTTTCAAAATTTATATCATCAGAGAGAAATGGAAGAAGGTTCATCTGAGGAAAGATATACCTTTGATGTAATTCCGAAATGATGAATCCAGCAGCCGTAGTTTTGTAATAATGTGAAATTTGTATCCACGAAGAAGTTATATTGTTATTTAGGTATCTCTTAAAGTACAATCGTTTTGCTAAATTTTTAACAAAGACAAGGGTTCTTCCAAAAGTGTATTCTTCCCATGAAATAACACCTAGAAAAATTATGCAATTTAAAATCAGTGAACCATCAAAATTAATGTCAATTTGAATTAACCTGAAATTAAATTAGATGATACCATTATATACCACATTCTTAAAAACAAGAACCCGAAATAGGATCTAAGTTTGATGTATAATAAGTTTAAGAGCTAAAAAGTTTCAAAAAATAATTGTATCATAACTTCCGATATATTCAAAAGCCTGTCGCCATCCTTATCAATATAGTCGAACACTAAGTTCGTCGATGAGTTTTGATACAATAAAACAGTTATATCATTTTGGTTAAATTTTGGTTTCTGGAAGCGAAGAACTCTTATCAGTTTTAATAGCGTTGCTCTTTCATCTTCGGCAATTAGATTCTTTTTAAGTCATAAAATATTGTATTAATTATACCTGTATTTTAATAATTTCTGGAGAAGATGATACTTTTGACGTTTTTATGAACAAGTCATGATTAATCTATTTTACCTTAACATTTAATAATTTTTTTAAACTTTGCTCAGTTTAGCGCCTTTTATAATTCTATTTTTAAGTTTAAAATATTTTGAAGTATAAAAACTTACAATAAAATATATATGTAAGTTATAATCTCGATCAAATTTATCATGCTTGCTTCAATTTATAAAAAAATTATACGCATCACAGGTGACATCGATTCATTGTTTAAACACTTCTATTTTACTGGTGTTAATGTGGTAGTATAAGGTAACAGATTAGTGCATAATTTAAGTTTGATATCATTTTTTTATCCTAAAATTTATAAATAGTTTTGAGAATAGTAATTATCGATTAATTTTCAAATTATTATACTCATTTTATAGATATTTATTAAATAAATAAGTTAACCTCTTTATATGCATAGAGAGTAATTACTTCTTGTTCCAACAAGAATTTTGGAAAAAATCTATAGGTAAGTTAAAATGATGGATATTCTCATTTTTTATATAAGTGAAAATGATTTAAAACTTCTACAATATACTTCAGTAATAATGCCCAATTGAAAAATTGTTATTAGATGTTCCATTCAGATTGTTTATCTGAATCATCCTAATAAAAATGAATTTTAATTTTTTGCATGATCAGCTCAAGAGAAAATACTGTTTGCCCAAAGTGGGAAATTTTCAAAAAAATAATGAAAAATTAACATATTTCACAGCTTCGTATGCTAAAATAAATTATCGGATAGCTCTGTTCCAAATATAAATAAACAAAAACAGCATTCTATCTTTTTTTCAAAATTGTTTAGGCAAAGAATTTAAGTATATACATCTTTCATTTAATAATAAAATAATATTTTTATAAATTCTTAACGGTGAATTTTGAAACTTTTAAAGCTTTTGTTACAATAAGAACCAATGAGATTTTCATAAAAAATATTTTAGAGCTGTGGTTCTAAATTTCTGGGCCAAAGGTAAGAACCGTTTAATATAAAAAATAATAGTAAATTACATTCCAAATTTTTGATTGAATATTTTTTAAACTTAATTAATATTTTATCGTATTTTTGTGCTATTTTTGATTCATGTAAAAGTTATCATAGATATCAAATAAAAGGGAAGTTTTTTGTGATTTTATCATTAAGATAGGACTTAAGTATGTAGAATTTGAATTTTAGATATATAATAAAGATAGAGAAAAAGTTAGATTAATTCATTTTTTATAGTATCTTTTCAATTACGACTAGCCCAATGCTCATGGAGAGTGTTAGCATAGATCTAGATAGAGTAATTGCTCCGAAAATTCACACCTATTGCACCTAGTCAAAGATAAAACATTCAAAAGTAAAAGTAAATGAAAAATCAGATACATTAACTGATCGTAAATGTTTGCAACAAATCATGTACTTTTTATTCAGATTAAATTTTAATATTTTAATCCCCAACAGAAACTACATTTGACTAATAATGTAATACCAAGAAATTTTTTTTTCTATTTTAGGTTAAAATGGAATAATGTATTATCTTTTAGTAAACTAAAATGATCAAGGAATTGATCAATCACTTATTTTTCAGTCAAAAACAAAACATGGGGGGTTATATTGATCCATGAAATTATAGATTTATTTCCAAGGGCTAGAATTTACAAAAAATAATGATTGATTTGTAAATATTATATTTATGTTGTTGAAACCTCTTAGAAACCTTCGAAGTGGTAAGATCGGCATTAAGCCCAGAATTATTCCCTGCTGGAGGATAGAAAGTATATTTATAATAGTTCAAAAAAAACTAAATCCTATATTTAATAAATCCACGCTCGAAGCGGTTAAATTAAACAATCTATCTTAAATAGTTTTAACAAGAGGTTACGAAAAAAAATATATATATAGAATCAATTTGTAAATTGTGATTTATGAATAATATGCACTATAATGATTTTAAGTAAAACTTTTAAAGGCAAAACTAAGTAATGTAACAATAAAACTAACCAAACATAAAATATCAGAATTTGGAGAGATGAAGAACTTACGAGGAATTTTTGCAAGAGGCATATTTATAGGACCTATACAATAAATACCCAGCCAAATATTATTATTATTCTTATTTAAATTTACTGCCTTCACTTAAAAATAATTTACTATAAATTCCTTTCAAATACGAAGAGGATTTTTTACAAATAATATAGCACACAAAGAAATCAAGTGTCTCGAAGGATTCGAGATTGTTTTTCTCAGAGCAATTGAATAGCTAAAGGATATAATGAATCCTTGTAACCGTATAATAACTTCTTTTGATATTATCTGTTTTTTATTTTTTATTTTCCAAATAATAAGATTACAATAAATTTTTGATTGAGCAGCAATACCAATTAATAAAAAAGGGAAATGACTTTATTATACAATATGTTATTAACAATGGCAAGAATTGTTATAAATATGTGAATCGAAATAAGTTTAAAACCTTATTAATCAGAAAGTATAAAAATGGAATGGCTATTACAGAACATCATGTTATAGAGCTATAAATATACCGTACTAAGGTATCAGGGAAAAAATATATATTAATAAAAATGCTTTGGTTTAATAGAAGATTTCAAAAAATAAAATGAAAAAATCTAACATATTAATTTCCTTCGATTGATACAAGATTAATATAGAAAAAGTAGATAATATTTTTATAGGAAAAAACAGAGAGTAAAATTATGAATCCTCTATCACATTGACAGTACAATTAGAACATGTCTTGGAAACGTTGAGTTAAACTAAGGACTCTTAACCATTTTTTAGACATTAAATTTCAAAAACATGTATGACCTATTTATAAACCTTTAGCATTTTTTGTCGGTAATCAAAAGTGTTTCATGAGAATTATTCTTATTATCTGTTTTATTTTACTGCATCAATCTTTCGAAGCTCTTTTTCCAGTTGAGATATACCATGAAAATGATATATTAGAGAAAATATTTGATGAGAATACTTATTATTCTTATTTTCAAGATATAAAGAAGCTATTTAACCAAAAAGGAATCAAGGTC
>LDMZ01032519.1:0-18625 GCA_001455285.1 Sphaeromyxa zaharoni | reverse complement strand
TTTTTTTTTCTGATGGATAATCACACTCTTACAATCAGTATTCGATTTCATTTGAGGATTATACGACATCTCAAAATTTCTGTTTAGTTCACGTTCGTTGACAATTGAACAGTAAAAGAATCATAGATATCATGAAATGGTTATTAAATGATTTTAGGTTAAATTGAATCGCAATATTATCAATTCAATATGAGATAGTGCTTCTGTTATGGTCAAATTTGGTAATGAAAATGATTTTACTTATCCAATGGTATCATATAACAGTGTATGATTGTTATTTTGAAATAAACTTGAAAAAAATTTTGAGAAAAGAAATTTAGGAGATTATTGACGGGAAGAATATGATACAACCTTAATTTTGAGATAAATTTACGCATCTTAGATATTTATGATTACTCTGTTGGATTAATTTTAAAATTCTGGAGATTATCCAAAATCTACTGAAAATTCCTTTTCAAAAACGAATATTTACTAGAAATGATTAAAATTTAAAATTTTGATGGACATTCTCACATATGGAATAGCATTATTTAATTATTTTGAGATTCATGAAATTAAAAATTGCATTATTACTTTGTGTAGTCCTTGAAAATATATCAAAAGATATATATTGAAATATTTGGATATTCTTTCTAAAGATGTCCTATTAAAAAGTTGTTAAAAGAGTTTTTACGGAAAACCATTCATTCTTGAAGGGAAAAAATTGTGCTTAAATTTATTTCGAAGGAATTAAGCGGTCCCGTTTCAATCTTGGCTTCAAAACCGAAGTAGAGTTTGATAAAAAAGTATTCTTCGCAACGGATCAATGAATTCATCACATACTCGGTTAACTTGAGAGCCTTAATCTATTTAAAAGGACTGATTATAAGAATCTTTCTTGTTGAGAAGTTATGAAATGATAATGGATGCTGGTGAAAGCACCTTTCAAATGGCTTTATTTATCTAAAGACCGAAAAGCATAAATTGAAGTAAATATTGATGCTGATTTTGTTATTAAAAAGTGCTATTATCAAAGAATTAAATGTTTCAGAAATGCTTTGCAAGTGGTTACCAAGAGTGGAACCTTTATCTCATTTCCTTGTTCACTTTAAATTTAGCAAAGTGAATAAAGGTTTATTCAGGAACAAAAAAGCGATCTAAGCGTTTATTTGAACTATACCAAAGCCTACGGATGATAAAACTGTCCAGTATCCAATCTTTAATGATATTTTTTAACAAAGATTCGATCTTACTATCACCCAAGACTCCGGATATTTTTTGTTTTCTTTGGTCATACATATCGAGTAGGTTTCTGGAGAAGCGAATTAAGACTTCTGAAAAAAGTTAAAAAATATATTTGTGTTCTTTTAGCAGCCATAGGTCTACATCTTAATAATAAATGGTCTATGGAATAATTCTTGTTTGCTTTCGAAAAGCATCGACATTACGTACATTTTTTTATTTGTTTTAAATCCCATCAAGGCTCAATTTCCGATTTTTTTCTAAAAAATGATATAAATAAAGAACATAATGAATATGTCCCAGAGGGCAGCATTCACAAGAATATTTGTGGCTTTTCCTATGCAAAAAACTATCTGGTAATTGTGGCCGCCAGGCCAGGATCGGAGCACGCGGACTGACTGAGTTACCATTTAAATTATTATTTAGATTTATTTCTCTTGTACGCTATAATAATATTTAAAAAGTGATACGGATATTATCTGTATTTTGTGAACCCCAATCCCTATATTTAGTCCGAGATTTGTGACAACAGTTTTTATGTTTTGCTTATACATTTTTATTATTTTTTTAAAACAAAATTTTTAAAGAACACTGTATCAGGGTTAAAAAATGATCACAAAAAGTATTATAACATGATATTCTAAAATTTGAAGTCCATTTTATTGGTTTAGATCAAAACGTATTTTAAACTTTATATATCCTTTGATGAAACTGATTGAGAAAAATTATGATTTTTGGTAAATTTTGATGCTGACCTTAAAATTCTTTATTCAGACAATTTTTAATAATTTCAAATCAACGGGCTTTCAGAAAACCCTATATTGTGGTTATTATTTATTCTTATATGGGCATGTATCAAAATTATCGTCCACATCAATGTTTACCTATTCTGTTTCCAAAATCTGTTCAATATTACGTAAGATGATTGATAATATCTAAACATTAATTTTGCAGTTTAATATATGATTTATAGAATATAAAAATTTTACTGCCACACAAATATTTAAATAAATTAGCCTGTAAATTTTTATACTGTTCTAAAGTATAGACATTTTATTTGAAATCAAAGGTAAGAAGTTTATAAAAATTAATACTTAAAATATTATTAATGCAAGACATATATTTAGAGAGATATTTTCAAAATCTAGGGATGATAATACGAAACCCAATACTTTCTAAAATAAAAAACATTGAAAATGATATACTTTTCAATTTTTCTGATGTTCGAATCGAATCATCCAGATTTTTATGTTATAATAACATAATATTTTTTGAATGAGCCAAATTAATTAACGATTTCAAAATCGTATCAAGATAGTTAACAGTTAAATTTTCTACGATCTATACTAAGATATGATATACCAAGATATTCTCCTGTTACTCAATATACTAATGTTTCCAACAACTTGAAAATTTTTAAAGTAATTTAAAGAAAGATATAGATATCCTAATATGATACTTATTGAAATTTCTATATTATTATAGCCCACTCTTGAAATATTCAAATATATTTTTCAGATTTTGCTCTATATAACTTATTATCATCGAAATTTTACTTCATTTGTACTTTAAATAAAATCTATAAAAATACGATTCGAATCATGAAGATAAAAAAAATCTAAATACGATTTACTATATTTTCACTTATTCAAAGCTTTATGAATGTTTTTAGTCAATTACCATGGTTTAAATCTGATATTATGATTCACTAAGAACATGAAAATCTCTTTTTACATCCAGCCATAAATTTAGATTATAATTTAGTTAATAAATATTATATGAATATTCCAAAGAATAACAAAAGTATATAATTTGACTCAAGAGGATCATTATTTTAAATTTAATAGAATTTGGTTGATTTTTTATTATTTTCTTCAACCACTTTCTGTTACTAGCCAAATTTTGTGAAAAACTAATAAAAAATGTATTTAATACAAAAAAATATCATGGTTTCAGCCAACCAAAGAAATTGTTAATATTCTTTAGTAATAGCTCCCGTAATATATTGAAAATTGTTTTTTGAGTTGGTAGTTTGTTATGTAAGATTATCATTTTCAGTAAATTTTCCAATATTTAAGATATAAGTAAGATTTTCAGTTAATAATTCTGAAAATGTTGAAAATATCATTCTACATGCTGGTGATACAGATGTGGCATACCTGAATATTATAATATTCTCGTCCACTTCTAAAACTCGTTCTATTTCCTAAACATAGATTCAAACCTAATTTTTAATCGCTTTAAATGTATGATAGACAGATTGAAATATTTTTTAATAAATTTATCAAAAATTTGTTTGATCTTGAACATTTAAAAATTAGGAACCAATATATATAGCTATATCATCTATTTAATATTTAGGTCAATGAAATATTTACTATACGACATAGTTATTATTAGTAATAATAAAAAAATAAGTTGAATTCTTAATCGTTTTATATTTTTATTGTTTAGTATTTACCAAATTAAGGAATAATCTCGAACCACTGATAATAAGAGTTAAGAAGTGCTAAACTGTGACCAGCATTGGAATCATAGTCATAAAACGTGGTTTAAACATTAAGATAATGATTCATAAAAGGATGCTTTTTGAAAAATACATTTAATTGTGACTTTATATGATTTTTAAGTGAAATAGAAACTCGATCGAACCAAAATGAGACTGGGAACACATAAATCGAAAAAAATATTATCGGCCATACACAACCTGGAATGAAATTTTACTACTTTTTAAGCATATGATATTGTGGTGCCTTACACTAGCAACATCGGTCCAAAGTCGGTTAACGTATATGGACTTGGGTATTTGGGAACTAGAATTCCTGAATATCTCCTATATGAGGGGCTTTCAAACCTTGATCCAGCGTCCCTATCAACGTTAACACAAAAGATAAATCTTTATGAAATATTAATGTGCCCAACTGACACGAAGGAAACTACTAATAATAATCCTAATGTCTCCGCTTCGCTGCATTTTTAACATTATATTTCGGGAGGAATTCTGACATTATGCGGTTCCCTAGATCTGATTATTAATATCGTTTGCAGCTAGGTGCTGCACGATAATATCAACAGGTTTTGTCTTAAAATTATGTAATGAACAGAGTAAGTTTGTTAGAAATCAAGAATGAAACCGAAAGTCCATATCTTAATTCATCAAACGCGGTTTTTGATGCCAAGTTTTTTGGATTCAAGTAACTGTTAAAAATTTTAGTAAAAATCTGCTCCATAATTGTTTGTTTTATTACTGGTTATGATGTGTATGTAAAAATATATACATGAACTAATAAGGTACATTAATCAAATAGGTACCCCTAAATAGGAGGGGAAAGGGAAAGACCAAAAGCTCAAGCCTGTTATGGATGAATAAATTCGTTGAGAGTGTTAAAATACTACAACTGTTACATGCAGGAATAATATGAAATCTAAATATTATTTCTCGATGAATTTTATCAGTAATAATTCCTTGGACCCTACATACGTAGGATATCTAATAATTGATCATGTAGCGGTGTAGCTTCAACCTAAGGCATAAGTAACGAAGATAGTTGTATTTAATTACTTGGTGCAGATAGAAGAAAATACAGAAGTAAAAACATATGAAATCTTGTGACAAGTAATATATTCTAACAAAGTGCGGAGGATTTCTCTGATCAAGTTAACAATGAGGTAATCCGAAGTAAATTGCTGGACGGAATGTGATAAATAATTTTATCAGAAACTAACTTCTACATTAATTATTCAATTTTTTTATCAAAATTTTTGACGTTACCTAGAATTTTTATATAAATTTTCTAAAAAAATATTTAGGAATGGTAGGGCAATAGGAAATAACTAAGTATTATTTTTATAATTTTGTATTTCAAATACGCTCAAAAATTTGCTCCAAAGTTATGAAACTAAACTAATTATTCCTATCTAGTCTTTATTTGTTGAAGTTGTATCCACATTAATAATATATATATATATATCATAATATTTACAATATTTTTCCGTGTTACTCAGAAACAAGAATTGCAAATATGTGGTATTAATGAATTTGGCCCCAAGGGTAACCAACTATTTGCATAACTAATATTCAGATATTTCATTTATTTTCAACATCATTGAGGTAATTTTGGAAAAAATATAACTTTTTTCCCAAAAAGTGCCTCTTCGACCATTCTAGGCATCCACGTGTCTTTATTCTTACAACATTTTACGATAATAACGTTTTTTACATATACGAGTCTCGGATAGTTGTTAATTGTACTCATAACTGAAATTGTACCAACTAAAGTCATTCTATGCGTTTTTGTTTCTGTATTCCCAAGCAAAACATTCAATAGCTTTATTCGAAAATTACATTGAAACTTATTTATTATTTTATTGAAAACCTTAGACGTGCTTTCTTACACGTGGTTTTTCGGTGATATTGATACATTAAATCAAATTTTTAAAATGTGATCTTGATGAATAATCAAAAAAATTTATGTTCTCTGTATCTAATTCGATTAAATTAGTAAATTATCTGTCTTGTTCATGAAAATAACCACTGAGCCAATGTGGCATACAGAGAAAATTATATTGACCAACTACACTTGCATTAATGGTGTCTATTGTGGTGTGAAAATAACCGCGCAAATACATGGAACAATAGTGAATATCTTTAAAGGGAGGTGGAAAGGTTAAAGAGAATGTTGGCAGAATGCATCAAAAACGTCTATTATGGAGTTAAAATAATTTTTTATTCGGTTTACCCTTTTCCAGATTATTGATTTTTATCACATTTAACATATTAATACACTTCACTTTTTTATCATCATTTTGTGAATTCCGTTTAAAGTTAAACATTGCACACTCTTTAAGATCTTTAATTAAATTGTTTCTGACGCTTTCAAGTTCATTCTCTCGAAAGTTAAATTCAGAGAAGCTATCAAAGTCATTTTTGATGTTTTCCAGAACCCGATTTACGAAATTCTTGGTTTCTGTTTCGTTAAATGTATGATGTTTATTATACTGAAAGCAGTTCATAATATACCCATCATGATCATTCAGCAATCTAACCCTGTGCCGTGAATCAACATACCCTCCAAAAGGGCCTTTTCTGAATTCCCTACATTTTTGCGGTGGTCTTAATTCATACTTGTTTATTTCGTCGATATCATCTTTATCACAAACAAAGGATTGACCTGGTTCACTCTTGTAACAAATTTCATGCCTGATTATATTGATCAATTCTGCCGCACATTTTTTATCTTTTGAAATGATCTGAAGTACCATCTTTTTGCTCTTTCCCTTTTTAACCTTCATATTTACAATCTGTTTAGGATCCAAAACATTCATAAGTTTCATAACAGACTTTGATGACAAATATTTTGGCATTACCAAATTTTGATTAAATGACATCTGAATGAATGTTTTACCTTTCTTTAATTCTTTTGTAGTGTATATTATCCTACTTTCCTCCAAATTATATGAGGTAGCATCCTCTATAATCGGAGGCATAAAAATTTAAATCTAGTTTTAAAAAAATATTAGAAATAGACGTTTAATATTGAGATTATAAAGAGAAAAACCTATTCAATTAAAATTTTTTATATACGATCTACGCATGGATCAAAATTTTAAGAACCAATGAATTTTGCGTGACAATTTCAACTCAACTCGGTGGCGCTAGAAAGTATATTAATCAAAAAATTTAAATAAAGTTAAAATCAAGAACAAAATTTTCAACTGATTTATTTTTGTATCCGAGAATAAAGAATCGGAACGAGGGACAAAAGAAAAGCTGTTATGTGTTAATTTGTTGCTATCCCTGTCGTTTACACGTTTTTGTTATAGTGACAAAATTTTAAGCTAAAACGCCTACATGCTTATGCTGCTGAACGGCACTCATCGGCCATTAATCGTTTTCAGAACAATTCCAAAATATTGGTTTTTATGAACGTATGGATTAATCAATCTTCAGTCTTGTCGTAAACGTGACTTCGAATCACTTGACAAAGACTCAATATCAAATAATTGAGGTTCTCGTTTAAAACCACCAAAAATTTATTTGTGATTCCTGCTAAAATGCCAACGGTTTCATAAATATTTTTGGATAACCTGAATTTTTTCCTTTATATAGCATTTTAAGAGAAATTTGTTGACCGAGTCCTGGAATTCTCTTACTTCATGAAAATATCCAAGTATACGAAAAATACGATACTGCCCAAAACTTGCATTATTAAATTATTTGTTTAAAAAAGATCTTGTTATCAAAGAAGCTACATTAGTATAGAGCATTAACTGGACTAAATTATGCATTATTTTACATTTTTAGGAAATTAATACTGAATTAAAGACATCGGAATGTTGTAATCATGAGTAAGATTACCACTGAGAGATTTTTATCGTCATTAATAATAAGTTTTAAAAAATACAGGCAAAGGATCATTGGCATACCGAATAAAAACATCAATAATTCGATATAAGTTACATCAATTCTGCCCATCCTCGTTTTAAACGTTACCATTCATAGGCGTTAGATCAAAAAAATATTAAACAACTATTTTCCAATATGTGTAATACCTTCCATATTAAAAACCCCTTCAAAAGCAGTAATTCCATGTAAGCATTTATCATTATTTTGTTTTTAAAAATAAAATGATACAATTATGCAAACGAAATCGTTTGGTATAGAGTCGCAATGGTTATCATATGAATTGCTATTATCAACACAAAAAATAGATTGAACGTATAATATCACTGTTAAGCCTAAAAATTCATATTTCTAAAGCCAAGAGTGCAAAAAGATGTGATAAGCATCAAATAGACACAAGATTCTACTACGTGACTTATTCAAAAACACGAGAAATACCGAAACGGTAACGACATGGCTGAAACTATGGATGGTGTAGAAAAAATGTACGAACATTATGATATTCTCTTCCAGAACAAGGCAGATGAAACAGTTGTAATTTTCTTTTTATCACCATGTATCTATTTTAAAGAAACTTAGCTCGTACCTTTCGATCCTTGGGGCTGCTTCCGGGTCAGTGGCTGAAAAACGGCTTTCTGCCCAGTTCATCCCAAAATTTTTCAGGTTTTTCCCTGAAAAGATGAATGAAGCTCTAAATGTTCATTTGGATCTCTGTGAGGACCCTGATGAAAATGTTTGGTGAACATTAGATATATATTTACGTTTAGGTTCGAAGACAAGCCATCAAAGTGTTGCCAGATTTCTGCTATGAATTTCCAGGAGTTGTGTCTAGAATAACTGCAATTTTAACGCAGATGCTTTTGTGTGGTGGGCGTATATCAAATATTCACATAACTGAACGTGTAGATGATCCAGTCGAGCAAAAATTGGTTCAAACTAATATCGGGACCATTCTTAAAGTTTATCCGTTAGGTAAGTGAGATATGGATGATTAAAATTTTTTATCCATATATGTGATTTAGCTTCGCTGTAATTATTAAAACCCAAATTTTCGCAGTATTTATCTCAGATCACTGTGAGAAACATTTTATAAATAATAGAGTTATAAAGTATACGTTGTGATCGTCGGTTTAAAAAGTGCTCATCTTAACGTAAGAAACTGCCCTGTAGACGGGATAGTAAAATAAGATGGATTAAATGCCACTATCGGATAATCAAAATTTTTTAAAGGCGTCTTTAGTAATAGTTTTAACGCTTCTGCTTTATTTTCTATGTTTTTTATGTCATAAATTATTTCGATAGTATATTTTTTATAAAAAATTTATTGATCTCCTGGATTTTATTTATTATGAATTGTTAACAGTTTCGCACCAAAAATCATTAAACCTAATGTTATGATACAAACAATTTTTAACTTTAAACGTATCCGTCATTGCCAACAATGGCGAAATGATAACGAAACCTGAAATTTTGACGAATCAACTAGCGTGGCAATTCCGCAATAACTTTCTCTTCATATCTTTAGTATGGTTCTTATGATGTTGACTGTTTTCGGTAACCCTCCAAGACAAACCACTAGGTATTCGATTTCCGCGAGGGACAAAACAAAGTTTCTTTTATTTTCAGCTGTCACTAATATATCTTTTCACAACGTAGATATATTAATCATGAAACAATTATGACTGCAGTGAAAATTTTATACTATCGTACTATGATCCAATTTAAATCTTCGACTGGCTTGAGGGAAAAAGGACCCATGTTTATGTAGATAAATTTTCTCCTATATATATTTTTATGATCAATCCATTGTCATTCTATTGAAAAATTTGATACAAAAGGATTCAAATAATACCAAATATCGAAAACTTTTCTGCCTCAAAGTTTTTTATTACACGAGGTATTGAATATACGTGACTTGTATTTTACTAATCGATTGACGGCTTCCTTCTTAAATGATATATACGTATATATAATCACATTGCTCCTTCTACATTTGTTTTAATTATAAAGATGAGCTAATTTTTGAGTACAATATATTTCCCTACTTCGTTCTTATTTCGTAAAATTTACAGTTAAAAACCATTTTTACTCATGTATTGAGATATTATTGTTTATTTTTTAAAAATAATGTTTATTCTATTTTAACGTACAATAAGGTGATGTTAGCAGTTGAAATTATAAGGATATTAATGAATAATCAAAAAAAAATTAAAGATTTATTATATAATTAGTCTTCTAAATAAGCTCTAATTAAACCGCCTATCTATTACATACTCACCTCAAGCCTTCGCAGTTTTCAATTTCTGGTGCACCCTAAGCATTATGATTTTAATTTTTCTTATTCTGTAAATGATTATTTATTTAAAAGTTGGAGTAGTTTAAATTGAAACGCATGGTGTTTAATATTACATTAAACATGCTATTACTTAATATATATATCTATATCATTTTTAAAATTTTTTCTAACTATAGTATCTTGTTTATTTCACGATTTTATAAAACTGGTGTTAAATTCTAAAAAGATCTATTTTTGTATAAGTAAATGTTTTTATCATCATGATTTTTGTAAATTAAGTACTTTTTTTAAATTTATGGATATTAAAGGGATTGTATTTACTAACAATTTTTTGGTTCTTATTTTGTTATAAATCGTTAAAAACTATCCTTTTCAATTTTTAATTAGTTTTGATCTTAAAAACTTTATTCTTTATATGGAACCGACCCTTTTGACTTATATTTTTCAAAATTTTTATGTTGCAATTGTATTTTGAGGGATATAGAAATAGCCTAAATTTATTTAAAAATAAATATAACAGAAGACCCTACATCCTATTAACCGTATGGATTTAAAAAGGTATAAAGGTTTTTAAACGTTAAAAGAAATAATCAAATTATATGCTCTATATATGATAGATGGTGTAGAATCGTACCATTACCAAATTAATCAATACATATTGGAATGTCTCACGTGATCAAAATCGCTATTAATTCTATTCTCCTTTGACAGACTCTTGGCTCAACAAGTACTGTGAAACAAGTATAGTATACATCCTGTGTCGTCATTGAACTAACTGCAGTCAGTTTTTAACGGCCAATGAAAAGGTTTAGGGCAATGTGTTATGTAATTAAAGTTTTACATAAGCAAAAATATATAATATGCTTATAAAAATGTGGTTAAATGCAATATATTTTTTGTAAATTATATTTTTCATGAGACATCGTTAGATTAATTAAGCTTGCTCTTTTTTATTTTTTAACTTCTTAAGGTTTTTGAAAAAAATATAGATTATACATTCATGCTCATAACTTGTCTAAACCATTCTGAGTGATTTCCTTAAAGTTAAGTCATAAACTTGTTAATTACCTGGTTTTTTATTTTGATTTTAGTTTATTTCGGAATTGTTATATAGATTAATACTTTTTAGCCTCTTCCAAAGATGTTTTTCTGTCAATTTCATCATACTGATAAGTTTTAAGTTCTTCACTTGCCTATGCTGCTAATCTGTTTACAATCTAATCTTAAAAACGGTTAAAGGCTATTAAACTCAATTTATCAAACAAAATTTAAGGAAGAATATCTATTTTATTAATGTGATGATGCCTCACGCGATGCCTTTGGTGTGTCAATAATTACACAGGTGTTACTGATAAAAATTTTTTTCAACTGTTCATTCTTAATGTGTATCTAATCTCGATTACTTGACATTTTTGATTTATGGAAATAAAACACTGACAATTTCAATTGATAGAATAGTGGGCTTTCTTCTTGACATTTTGAAAGATGAATATATTTACCTCAAGAATAGTCCTAACAGTGACTTAATATGTTGCTATAGCTATTAATTGAATCAAATTTTTATAGAAGATTATTTTTCATAAAATTTTGTATTATGCATCATTTTAAACTTTAACAAGTGTAAATAGCTTTTTATTAAAAAAATTGTATGTCTATGTAAAAAATCGTACAAAAATATCATTTTTGGTGTAAATAAACAGGTAATTTAACATTTTCACTGGGTTTAAATTATTTTTTTTATTTAATGAAATATTCCCTTTGGAAATGAATTTAAGTCTCAATTACTCGAGCGTTAGCTATATATTCTTTATATGGACTTATTTCCATTATGAATTCATAAGTATATATGCTTAGTTAGTGTCAATAGATTTTTTATCAATTATTTTCATATATCAAACTTTTCATTTAAGTTCTCCGCAAATTCATTTTTGTTTCTAGGTTATACAGCTGTTTCGAAATGTTTTCCAAAATATGACATCAAACAGCAGTATAAATATTTCCAAATCCTTAAAATGCTATTCCATTTAAGCTACTCATTTTCATACACGTTTTAAATTTAAAAGATTTTCAGTTTAAAGTTGTATGGTAATCAACTATCTAAAATTAGCAATTAAGGGTGTTTAAATTTTTTATCAGACCTATGTAGAACGGAAAGAAAGGATATGACAAAGTATATAATATTGAAGATTGAAGTCATCATAATTGTAAGTGAAGTTGTTTTTTAACTTTTAGAGCAATTATGCATAGCATACAAATATCGAGAGAAATATTTTTTTGCGTGTTTTTACTTTATCATAAAGATAGGATTGTGTAATAATAGCTAAATTTTAACAGTTTAAACTTACAATCTTACATGGAAATATATAATGAGATTTCCTTTTAATCTAATAATCTATTTAAAGTTTATTTTTTTTACAGTTAATATATATTAGCAAAAAGAATATCTACATATTATATTTGTGTCAACTCTCTTGTCTTTGAATGTTATAAAGATGGAAAATCAATGCTTAAACATCTAAGAAGAAGTTTGTGGGTTTTAATAAATAGTTAATTGTCATAACCACAAATTGCATTATAGACTTGATATTTGGTTGTTTATTTTTTATTCGTATGGTTGGAACTGTGGTTTCATCAATGAAATTCTATAACTGATAATTCTTATATTGGAAGACAGACTAATCGGTTTAAATTTTTTGCCAATTCATACTAAACTTAAACATATATTTTGAAAAGGTTTCTACTATCGATAAAATTAATGGAAATATGTTTAGTTACTCTTTTTCTCCCTTTTATCTGTCTCATAAAAACACACTTCCTGCATAAAGTAATCTATTTTCTTGAGCATTTATAATTAATGCTGTAAGTTTTAGCATAAAACGGTATATATGGGTCATTAGTTTCACTACATTTCATGTTGTTGAGCTTTTGTCTTACTTGATTATCCATTCGGTGTATATTTTCTATGAATTAAACTATCTTCTGAAATACCTTACTTATTCACTTAAACCATAATGTTTCAATTAAATTATTGTTTTGAACCATTATTAAAGCTTTATGTAACTGATTTTTATCCGACTATGGATTGTATAAATTACTTTATGCATCAAAATTTGTTTAATATTTTATTACTTATTTCGAATTGATGTAATATAGAGTGTTTCAATGGATTTTTCGAGCAAGTTCTCCAGACTGACATGCCTCTTAGGTTAAAAGCCATAAAATTTATTGAAAGTCTGATGAATCCAATGCTTGAAAGAATCAATGCAGAAAGATCCTTAACAGATGCAGTTGCGGAATTTTTTATAAAGGTTATAATCTTGTAAAAATATTACGATATAATAAGATATTCAGGGTACCTGATTTGACTACTGATGAACTACTCCACGTAGCTGGAATGTTTAAAGGAATTAAATTTTTGGAGCAGTTTTCTAGTGAAATTGCTAACTCACTTCTTTCCAGAGTTTCCTTTCTCACTACAAGTAGTGTATTTTATCAGCTATTCTTTTTAACCTTGTAAAGGAAAACGATATTTTGGTAATAGTGAAGGGATTAAAGGAACTTCTTCATTTTTCCAACCGATTCATTATTGTAATTTTTTATTTTTTTTGGATAAAAAAACAGGGTGGAAACTGTGACTTTTCTGGGGTGCTAAATTTGATTCTAGAATATGCTCTTCCTAATATTAATAATGTTAGTGATTTAAATCCGGTTTTGAGAGATTGCATTATTGATCTTCTTCGTGTTGGATCTGATTGCTTGAGCTTTGCTTCTTTAGAATGTGTGGAAAGTTTTATACAACAATTTTACACATCTTTGGATGTTCTAACGCCCCTTTTTTATATTTATTCTGTTAGGGTTATCTGCCTGATTCAACGCTGAAGGTAAATGGCTTAAATGATGATGTCAGTCATGACAATTACATTCCAAACTGGCTTTTGTTGGAGGCTCTTCTAATGTCATTTTATAAAATGAGTTCAGTACATAAAGAATTCCTAATATTAAATGATGATACGAAACTGAAAGATCTAAGAGAAAAGTTATATTTCTATTTATTCATAAATGGTATAGATTGAAATTGCTTGTTGTTATTATTCAGAATACCGTAAGCTTTACAGTCGAAAAGTCAGAGGAACCTATATCACAGTCCAAGTCTGCCCATCAAAGAATCACAGGGCCTTTAGGTGAAAATTTACCAGCTCAACCTTCCTCTCTTCCAAAACATCCAAAATATATTGAATCTATCCTCAACTTGGTTAAATATCTATTCCACAATCCACCCTTATACGGAATGAAAACGTCACAATCATGGATTTCGGATGTTCATTTTTTCAAAAATATATTATAATGATGTAGATATCTACGGTTTCCCCTTCTAGGGCTCGTGTTCAAGCCCCAGAAGGCATATATAAAGCCAAGTCTGGAAAGTCAAGTCGTGATCTTTACAAACCTCCTGCTCATAGGGGAGATAATTTTAAGTCGGTAGCCCCACCTACTTCCGGGTTACATTCTTTTAAACGTAAAAGAAGGACGTTCGGTCGGTACTGAAGATGATTTCGTATTTCAGAATATAGTATTTGATCACATGTAGATACATAATTTTTTGATAAAAAGTAGTGCTTTGGTCTTTTACTTTTTTTGGACAGGCTGACACTACAATCAAAGACACCGATGGTCAACAATTTTTTCATTGAAACCAATTAACCGTTTTTAACGTTTCTTGTGATGTATTTTCCCCAAACATCTAGCTTTCTGTAAGTCCCCAATTGAAAATATGTTTAAATTACTTTGGGTAATGATATAGCTAATTTCATTTTATACATAAAATACTATTCAGGTAAAAAATATTCCTTAAATATCTGAATAATATCTTAATTATTAAGAACTCAATCTCTTTTAGCTTTCTATGAAATCAATTTTAAAAGTTTTTAGAAGTATTTGTTGCATATAATTATCTTTTACAGATTTCTTATGTTTTTTTATCTCCAATGCTATGACGAATTAGGGAATAGTTTTACTGCTAAAAATATTAAAAAACACATTTCGTTGTCTGCTCACGTCTGTTTTTAACATCTTTTGGGTGACTTAACGTTATTTTTTTAAAAATTTACATACATTTTTTATATAAAGCCGTTTATAAATTTGATATATTTTGAAAATATTTGGTATCAAATTTTTGTTAAAGTTATTCCTTGTAATTTTCGATTAGTACTTAATTTAACACGTCCAATTGGATTTTTCCCCAATTTTTATATCTAACTAAACATTGATTTCTGAAACTTCAAAAATAATTTCTATTGTGAGTGAAACACTGTTACTGGTAAAACGATTGATTAAGAATAATTTCTTGTTTTCTAGACTATAATATCATTTTAACAATAATAATTCGTTTCAAAAATCATTTTTTGAACATTTTATTAAAGCTCTATAAATAGAAATTTTGTGGTTAATATATTAACAGCCATAATAGATAATTTTAAGAATCTCAATATTTTAAAACTTTGGGTATCATCCTTTTCCAAAGAATAGGCTTAGGATTACCTCTTAATTTTTAATTAAAAAAATGTTTTATGATTTCAATATATCATCATTCGGCAGTAAAATTATCTATTTGAAATAATATTTATGTTCCTCTTATTTTTAATTTATCATTCAAATCCTATTGACTCATTGGAATCTTTTGCCTGGTGTAACTTTGAAATAGTTAAGGCTCTTTTCCAGTTTATAGAGATAAATTATATGGTTCTTACTTTCTTTTATTTCTTAAATGTATAAAAATTACCGTGATGCAAACATATTTTTAAAAATAAATTAGACCATTTTTTCCGAATTATCGATCGACGACTGATAAAACATTGAAGCAAAACACACTTTGGATCCAGATACGAACGTCAAATTCGTTTTTCAAATGAAATAGAAAGTTAGTTTGAACGCAGAACAGTTTTTGATATTGTTAAAGAATGGCCTTACTTGAAGATAAAATGAGTAGTACCTTAAAAGATTTATTAAAAGGAAAACAGATTTCGATGAAAAAATTAAGTGATAATGGTATGAATTAAATTACACTCCGTGGATGCACTTATCAGAGAAATCCTCTCCAGACTACTGTTTTACTTAAGGTGTTCCTATATAAATTGTATTATTTATTAATATGTAATGATATCCACTTTAAATGATACGAGTTGAGATTTCATGTGGAATACTTACCTTGATCCTAAACAAAGAACTCTTTTTCGAGAAATAATATTATTTTTAATTAGTTTTAATAAAATTTTACTAATATACTTTTGAATAAAACCAATAGAATACGATATAAATTTTATATACTGTTCCAGTTGGTCACAATAAAAAATCTTAAAAGAACCCTATCCTATCTGATCGACCTAATAATTAATTTTGCTCTTGTAGCGTTTCTCCGTCGAATATGAGAGGTACCTACCTATTTATCAGAGAAAATACGAAAGAGGATTTATCTACCATAAAATTGCTCTCAAATGAAGCTCGCTTGGTATAACAGGTATCCTTATGTTAAATAAAATAAGTTTATACAATCTGAAGCACATATAAATGTAAGTTCCTTCGCAACTCTCTTTTTTAATGTTTTCATATAAATCATGCACCTACTCTCCATAACGATTTAGAATTACAGTATAATTTCATTTCTTTATTTACTCTTTTTCGAAATATAATAAAAACGGTATAAGACTTAGATAACCCCATCAGTGTAAAAATCCTTACTTTTTGTGAAGTTTACTAACATTCGATCTCTTTATTTAGTGGTTGCATGGGACAAGGCTCTCAAATCGCACACTGTTCACGTATCAATTGGGAGACCCTATCATTTATTGGTTTTTGTTGAAACGTTAGCTATTATCTTGAATTAAATTGTTTTTTCTATTTAAAATATTCTTTACTATACCTTGGGATAAATATCGTTACCCAAATAGATCAAAAATAATTTAACCATTTTAATTACATTAGTTATATCAAGGCAGGTTTAAATTTTGTATAATAACAGGTTTTTGATGATATTTTCATACGAATAATGCACTTGATAAACTTCAATTTTGCAGTCTTAGACTATTATATATATCGGCAGTGAGTGTCATGAGGGCACCAGCCAATCCTGTATCAGAAAAACGTTAACTTCGTATATTTCAATGTTCTTGTATGGGAAGAATTTTACATCTTATTATTTATTTTTCTGGTCTGCACAGGTTGCAGAGGTTGATACGAGATAAAAATAAAATTTTTTTTTAATCTGAATATTTCCCATGTCAATAAGGTAATTTTTTTATTTTTTAAATATTTTAAGAAATAGAGCAATAAGTGTACTATGAAACGCAGTATCAAATTATTTGTGTTTAGTTCCTATACTCTTTTAGATTTTTCCTGGTCATAACAGGGCACATAAATACTGACTCCCAGTACTGTCTTACAAAATTATACCTGTCAAGAGAAGGCCTGGTATATGACTGACTGGCATTTCAAATCTGTGAACTATCTTTAGAGTTGAAGAATGATATATGTGATACCGATGGTTCAGTAATTTGATCGTGGTCGGGAGACACTACAACAATATAAAAACCTCAGAAGAAAACATAGAGAAAGTTAACAAAGTTGATGTAAAGAATTAATTTCGCAGTAATGCTTACTAGAGCCAATAATAACCCATAGAGCTCAAATGTTTTAAAAATAATTTTATAACTCCAAAGTCGTTTTTATTGAATCTAAAAAAAAGTTTTGATAAAACAAATGGTGTAAAATAGTTGATTTGACTAGTGTCAAAAAATAGGCATAAATAATTCAAAACAATTAACCCACCTAGCAAATAAAAATAATGTCTAACAGAAAAAGAAATACAGAGAAAATTTTAATTTGACAATCTTTTATCAACATTAAGATAAAAATAGTAAGTATTATTCAATGCAATTGTGGTACCTGGCTTGATATGACCAGACACAATGCTCTGGATAAATATTGTGTTGAACCTTCTTCCATAAGTTTTGAAATACATATATTGTTTTAAATATAAACTAGCAGAAATTCTGCTTACTTAGAAGTAATTTCCCTAAAATCAACACCTTTTGAACTACTTGTGGTGCTCTCGCCAAATAGATATAGGTAAATTAAAATCGATCTGATCATTTTTAAATAATATTTTTTCATTTTAGCAGTTAAATATATTTTTGTTATTTTCGAAGAGAAATTTGTAAGAAGCAAAAATTGAATTTATAATTGTCAAAAATTTTGATACGCTAAAGCTACCACTACGGAACGCACTATTTTATTGTGTAACACGGAAATATCGAAATAAATTTACATCTCAATATATTCCAGTAATTTTTTTAATAAGATTTTTTATATAAGACTACTCTAAACATATAACTAGTTTGAAACAAATTTGGAGAAATATTGCCTTTAACATAAATAATAAGGATAGGAATTCAAGTATCAATATGGATATTGGAAAAATATAACAAATATAGTGCCATTATCCAAACAATATAATTTTATTTTTATTTGAATTTATAATACAATTTTAAGATTTGTATTCATAGTTAAAAATAAAACCAAAAGACTTGTCAAAACAATGTGGCAATAAAGATGTAGATTAAATAGTTATGTTTCAAATTGTGGGAATAAATACCGTGTTTCCCCGATAATAAGACCTACCCGCAAAATAAGCCCTAGTTGAGAGTGGCAGA